>JAGKTI010003174.1:21169-59719 GCA_018397915.1 Birgus latro
TGCAGTGCGTGTGGATGGCAAACTGAGTGAATCTTTCCATTTGAAGGTTGGATTGAAACAAGGATGTGTCATGTCTCCATGGTTGTTCAATCTGTACATGAATGGGGTTATAAAAGAGATTCAAGATCGGGCAGTCGATGTTGGAGCGGCCCTAGTGAGAGAGGGCAATGTTTGGAAACTCCCTGTACTGTTGTTTGCAGATGATACTGTGTTGTTGAGTGAAGACGAAGGGGAGCTGCAAGGCTTGGTAGATGAGGTTGGGAGAGTGTGTGAGAAACGGAATCTATAGGTGAATGTAGGGAAGAGTAAAGTGATGGTCTTCGAGAGAAATGAAGCCAGTGAATGTACAGTGAGATTCGATGGGAAGGATATGGAGAATGTGAGTGAATTTAAGTACTTGGGCAGTGTGATGAGTAAGGATGGAAGTCTGGAGGGTGTAGTGCTTGAAAGGGTGCAGCAGGGAAGGAAGGTTGCTGGTTCGTTGAAAGCAGTGATAAGAAACAGGGAGGTGAGCATGGAAGTGAAAAAGTTGTTACATGACTGTATTGTGATACCAACTCTAACATATGGAAGTGAAGCTTGGACCCTGTTGGAAGGACAGTAGTCAAGGGTGAGAGCAGTGGAAATGAGTTATTTGAGAGGAGCATGTGGAGTCACATGGAGAGACAGACTAACAAATGAGGAAGTGAAGGAGCGTTGTGGTGTGGTTGTGGACATGAAAGGAAGCGTTAGGAGAAACACATTAAGGTGGTTTGGGCATGTGGAGAGGATGGAGAGTGAAAGACTGATGAGGAGAGTGTATGTGAGAGAGGTGGAGGGGGTGAGAGGGAGGGGGAGGCCAAGAGGGTGAGAGGGAGGGGGAGGCCAAGGGGGTGAGAGGGAGGGGGAGGCCAAGGGGGTGAGAGGGAGGGGGAGGCCAAGGATGTGATGGAGGGATGGAGTGGAGAGGTACATGAGAGAGGGGGGTGTGAGTTGGGAGCGGGGTAGTGAAATGGCGGGGGACAGAGCGACATGGAGGCAATTTGTTTGTGGCCATCCCATGCGGGATTGAGGCGTCTGGCAATAGGTAGATAGATAGATTAGCATTTGTCTCACCTGAACAAAATTGGCAAACATTAAATACTATACTCTGTGTGACTGTGTCTAGTGCAGCAAAAGAGTAGTAGTAGTTGTAGTAGTTGTTCTTTGGGCAGCCTGGCCAAACAGCCCCGAGTCCCTAAGGACGGCCAAGGCTGAGACCGGGCTTTCCCACAGAGCTCTCAAGGAATGTATGTTGTGTTACTGACATAGGTGATTGTGTGCAATGCAATCTTCCATAATGTGCTTAATAGTATGGGGTGCTGTGTTACATTCTGAACAGGTGTCAGCGACGGAGTCATGTAGCCTCTTCTGATAGCTTAAGAGGGCTGGATGATGCCCACATCTCAGCCTCGCCACGTGGACCCTGTCCTCACGAGGGAGATAGGATTCAGAAGGATGGATATCAGGAGGCCGTGCATGCAGCTCTGTGTTGTCTTTAAGTGAATGAATGGAGTGATGAGTGATTTGAGTATGGATATGCTTCTGGAAGCAGGTCTGAGGTGGGCGAGAGGGGAGAGATGATAGTATTTGTGTATGATACCGTGTGCTGAGTGTTGTTTTGGTGTTTCTCGGTGTGTGTGGATGTGCTGCCATGTAGTGTAGTGGATGTTGTGGGTTTGTGGAGGCTGCATCGAGAATTTGGGTGCCTCTCATGTCTATAGATGATCCTTGATGTTGAGGACTTTGGTTTCTTGATGTAGGTGGTCTGTGGGTGTAGTAGCTGTGCAGCCAGTGATTATTTTTAGGGCCTTGTTCTGTATGGCCTGAAAAGTGTTATAGTGTGTTTTAGTGAGGTTAGGAGCCCAAGCAGGGCTTGCATATTTCATCACTGAACATATTGTATACTGTGGTAGTGGTTTCTTTGCTGTGTCCAAATGTTGTATAGGCAAATGATCTCAAGGCACTGAGTCTAGGTGTTACTTTATTTTTGATGTTTGTGATGTGTTGTTTCAATGACACTGATGTACTGTATGTTGCACCGAGGATTTTGTGTGTGTGTGTGTGTGTGTGTGTGTGGTAGGGAGGAGTTGTTTATGGTGAGGTGTGGAATGTGACTGTGTTCTGCTGTCAGTTTGTGAGAAGGATCACTGTAGATTTGGCTGGGGCTATTTTGAGCCTGTTTGTGGTGAACCATTTGTGTAGTGTGTTGAGGTAAGGTTGGTGGATGTGTGTGGCTGTGTTTGCATTTTGATGTGTACATGTAAGTGTTATGTCATCTGCATAGGAAGCTATGTGTATCTGTGGTGTGTGGGGTGTGGGTATGTCATGCATGTATAGGTTAAAGAGTGTAGGGGACAAAACAGATCCTTGGGAGATGCCATTTGTGAAGTTTCTGACGTTCGAAGACTGACCGGCAAATGTTACATGTGCACATCTGCCTGCTAAGTAGTTTGCCAGCCATCTTTTTGTGTTATTGTGCATGTTTGTGTTGAATATTTTGTTTGTGAGGTTGTGGCAGGGGATGGCATCAAAAGCTTTACTAATGTCTAGTGTGACAAGGAGTGTTCTGTGTGGTGGCCTAGCTGAATTCATGCCATCAAAAACTCTCTGTGTAAGGTTTGAAAGAAGAGTGTTTGTGGAGTGTAGTGGCCTAAAACCATGATGTGATGGGGCTAGGGGGTGTGAGGTGTAACTAGTTGTAGTACCAGTCGTTCAGTGACTTTGGAGGGGGTGCAGAGGAGTGTGATGGGGTGGTGTGAGGAAGGTAACATGGGGTCTTTGTTGGGTTTGGGGATAGTGATGATAGTGCCATGCTTCCAGATGTTGGGTATTATGTTGTGTGAGTAGAGCAAAAGAGTTGATCAACAACATTATAACCTTCCAATTGCTACAACAGCCCTAAATAAACAAACTATAGTGTTAGATGTTACCCTGAATACTGTGCACCATATACCTGTATATATATCTTTAGCAGAGAAAGCAATGATCAAGTTAGATTTTAACCTTTTGATTACTAGGATTTCTCTTGGTTAAACTTATCTTGTGGAAGAACTACTGTATATCAACAAATGGAAATTGTTGTTTGTAAGGACGATACAGCTGATTTGGCCTGAACTGGAGTCTCTCAAGGTGTATGCTATGTAGAAGGACTGTTGGGCCTTGATTGCAGGCTGTGAAGCCTATGCCCATAGTCGGACACATAAAAAAAAAAAGAAAAAAAAAGAATGGAAATGGATCATATGTGCCTCCATTCAAAAATAAAAAGGGTCCAAGTCTGGTTTAAACTCACGCATGAAACTATTGCATCTTCCTAGTAAAAACTATATAGAAAAAAAAAAGTGCTACTCTCCCTTATTCAAGTGCATCCAGTGCATCCACAGCAGAGATACTTACTTTTCTCTCAGCATGAGTTCCTTGTCAAAGTTGGAATTATCGTAAGTGATTATATCCTGTGCCCCCAACATCTGAACAAGGGGAGCAGCCCGTGAGGACACTGTAGTGGTAACCAGTCCACCCCATGCTCGCACCAGCTGCACCCCCACCACACCCACACCAGAAACACCCGCATGGACCAACACTCTGTCATTTATGAGCAAAACTTATGTAACATTGTAGTCTTAATGCTTTAAAATGTTTGCTTTATGCCATTCTGTTAGCTGTACATTGGCTGCAAAAAAAATGTTTACATATTTGGCGCAAAAAAAAAATTTACATGATGTTTTGTGTAAAGATTTTACTTGCACTGTCCAGTAACAGTCAGTGGGAGGAGTTTAATATGATGTGAACCCCTAGGCCAAACTTCTGGCCACCAGCCAGCAACTCGGTTCGCACCAGTGAGCTATGGGCTCTGACTGAGAGAGATTGTTCTGTATGTCTCTCATCCAGCAGCATTTTTTCACTCGTGGGCCCAGTTTGTGCTTGTAACTCCGCTTTGACTCAACTTAATGGGTCGAAACAAGCTAACAGTACAGGAGAAGACCCGTTGTCTAACCCTATTAGAACACGGAATGTCTGTGATACATTTAGCTGAAGATGTGAAGGTATCCTGAGTTTACAACCTGAAACGTCCAGCAGCTGCACTACCAACCGGCGCAATACCACAGAGGAAACATGGGTCTGGTGCAAGGAAAGACAAGATTCTCAAGCTTGAAGTGTTGTCTGGCCCTGCTGTAACAGCTTCTATACTGAAGAAGAAGCACCCAGACCTCCTCAAGGATGTGTCAATCAGGACTATACAGCATCGTCTCCAGAAGGACCTCGATTTACCACGTCAGCCACTGCACTTTGGTGAGAGAAATGATGTCTTAACATAGCTATTTAAGGAGTTTATTATAAAGCAGCTCACCACAGTGTTCCCCTCGTGAACACACGCCTGGGACTGACTGAAATCTGCCTAGCCCGAAGCGTGGGAGAGGGTTTTGACTCAGCACTTTTAGGATATAGCAGTGGGGATAAACAGGAGGGGGGGAGGGATATTACAGTGGGGGGGGATATTACAGTGGGGGTACATATACAGTGGGGGGAAGGGCATGGATATACAGTGTGGGGCATGGATATACAGTGTGGGTACAATACTCCCCCGGGTAGCTGAGATGGTGTCTCCTGACACTAGAGAGGAGTTATAGGTGGGACATTTGTACAAGGAATAATTATGATATAGGGGTTGGAGGGAGGACATGGCCATGTCTAGGGGAATTAATCTAGTAATATTTAAGGTATAAATGGATATATATCGTTTAGTTTCGTTTCGTTTTTGAAGGCTCCAACATGCTTGCATGCGTCGGCCTTGGTCACCTAATGGCGGCTGTCCATGTTGCTCGATCTTTGGCTGCCTCCCTGTTCAATCCCTTATCCCTGAGGTCACACTTAATGACCTCATCCCATGTCTTTCTCAGTCTACCTCTCCCCCAGTATTAACACTTCTCACCTTCTGCACCCAATTATCATCCCCCATCCTCACCACATGTCCAAACCACCTCAGCCTACCTCTCCTCATCACAACACCAATACACTCCAGTCTCATCCTACCTCTCAACTCTTCCATCATAAACCCAGCCCCCCCAGGCCTTGCACGCAGGGATGCACCACACATCCACCTAATCATTGTCATTTCTGTACTTTTAAACCTGCGAATATCCTCTTCCTTTACTGCCCAGGTCTCACTACAATACAGCATCACACTCCTAACAAATGCTGCATAAAAGACCCCTTAGCACGTAAGGAGAGTCCTCTGAATGTCAGGAGAGGCAACAGCTCCCTGAACTTCTTCCAACCACTTCTCACCCTAGCAACCAAGCTAGCTCCAGCCCCACCTTCGGCACATAACATGTCTCCCAAATAATAAAACTCTTCCACACACTCAAGAGACTCACCAACAAGTTCAATCCTTACACGCCTATCAATCTCCACCTGCTCTCCCCGACACGCAGCACACATAAAACCAGTATTATCTCGCAGTCTACTTCTAATACCATTACATCTCTTGTGCACCCATTTATCACAAACACTGCACAAGATGGAATTACATATATGTCTATATAAGATACACAAGGATTATTATGATGAAGGTTATTACATAGAGAAATACAGTCTGTCTCTGTGGTGATGGATTAAGTATGGGTATGTTTTCATTAAGGGTCTTAACTATATATTGGTTATTGTTAGGTATACATTTTTAACTCGTTTCTAAGTAGTTTTCAGTTTTCTACTTTAATTTGTTTGTCAGTTAGTCTCTGTAGTTCACACTGTACTGTATCAGAGTAATGCTTTCATTTACTGGTGGTACTCTTTCAGTCCACAGTTTGTATCTTAATCAGCTGGCGTTGGTAGTCACTAAATGTGAGGACACTAAGTATGGGTAGCTTCAACGTCCTGTGGAGGCCGTACTACTCCTGTTGCAATTCTGATTTCTTGCAGTCTGCATTCCATCTTCCTGACACAACAGTGCACTGCACAGACCAAATGAACCCTACAAAAGAGATAGCCACAGGGGGAAACACAACTGTTGGATGTAGCCATTAATGGCTGAAGGCTAGAGAAAATTGATCCATAATGAAGTCACTGTCATTGAGGAATGTTAGCATACGCAACTTGGGGGAGGTGATGGTAATGTCAGCATATGGTAGGGTGGAAATCATGTTGATTGGCTGGAAGATGTCATAAGAGTGTTTATGGACTGCCTGGTGGTAACGAGTGGCGTAAGTGATGACTGACTGATTTAACGGTACAATAGTCTGGTGCTTTATAGAGACCACTAGCAGGTACGGATCTGACCGAAGAACCAGGACACATGATGGTGACACAAATGGGGACAGTAAAGAAGTACTGGACGTGGTTAAGGTGAGCATGGTGGACTGGAAGTTCTGGAGGCGGGACAAAGGAACAGGCCAAGTGTATGGAATGGTTGTGAACTAAGGCAGACTCACAGGGTGTAGCACTGCTAAGGAAGATAGCGAGAAGGTGGGCAGCACATAGACGAGAGGTAGGGCTAAGGGAAGAACATTTCTGGAGGTCTGTGGAAGAAAGGAATGCAACGGAGAGATGATCATGGGAGAGGAGGAAATATTCTGAGGGAACAGAGACTTGCAATAAGGAGTTGTTATACCGGAAGGGAAAAGGAATGATGTGGAAGAGGTTGAAGGTGATGGAAGAATGTTTTTTTTTTTTTTTTAAATGCAAGGAAGAAGGAACCAAAGGCCACAAGCCAGCATACTGTTCCTTCCAAGAAAAAGCAAAAACAATACAAAAGAGAGCCAAATTCAAGATCCGTTTATTTCGAGATGCCTGGACACACTGCGTTTGAAAGACTGGAGATCATAGGAAGTACGAAATACAGACAGAGGAAGACAGTTCCAGAGTTGACCAGTTGCATAAATGAAGGACTGGGAGTAACGGCCAACTCTTGCATTAGAGAGTTGGACAAAAAAGGGATGAGAGTTTGTTGCTAGACGGGTACTACGTGCCCGTCGTAGAGGTGGAGGGATGCAAGCAGACAGTTCAGAGGAACAGTGACCATTGAAGTAGTGATAGAAGAGAGATAAAGATGCAACAGTGCAGTGAAGAGACAAAAGTTGAAGGGAATCAGTAAGAGGAGGAGAGTTAATGAGACAAAAAGCCTTTGACTTCACCCTATTGAGAAGAGCTGCATGTGGGGAGCCTCCCCACACATGAGAGTTGTACTCCATACACAGGCGAATAAAACCCGTGTACAAGGTCAACAACTGGGCAGGGGTAAAGAAAGTTCGGAATCGACTTAGCACACTTAATCTCTTGGAAGCAGATTTCACAAGAGATGTAATATGTTCTTTCCAAGACAAATACCATTTTTTTTTTTTTTTTTTATGTGTCCGACTCTGGGCATAGGCTTCACAGCCTGCTATCAAGGCCCAGTCGTCCTCCTACAATCTACATGTCACCACTTCGGCGCTTAAGACCCACCGTCCATATTGAATACATGCTAGGGCTGTCTCATAGAGGACTGGTGTATTGGTATTAGCGGGGTCATTTTTACGACATGTCGGCGGGTCCTTTGGTAGATCAGTAAAGCCTGATTTAATGAAATTCAAATCCTTAAATTGTTCCCTGCACCAGCGAGGATTTGAACCTGGGTCCCATGGGACCGCAAGCCAACTCTCTACCGATCGAGCTACCGCCTCCCCAAGCATGTTCAAGGATGATGCAGGACATAACTGTTCATTATTAAACATTAGAGGGTAATCCTGAGGAAGATTTTGTTGGGTTGATAAGTGTAAGAACTGAGTTTTTGTTGCATTAAAAATAACAGGATTATTTTTACCCCAATCAGATACACGAGCCAAGTCAGACATTAGCAGTGCCACAGCCTCATCCCTTTTTTGTTGAAGTAACTGCTGTGATGGAGGTTGCAGAGAAATATGGACGATGACGTATTTGGTGAGAAGAGTGGCCTCGAGAACTGGATAGTAGTTTTCTAGAGAGGAGTAGGAAAGTACTGGGGACAGCCCAAAAGTAGAGTGAGCCCATTCTTGTGCAGAACGGAGAGCAGAGAGAGGTACTAAGTCTGCAGTGACACATCCGTTAATAGCATCGACTAGGATACGAACCAAGGTAGAGACTTGAGAGAGTAGAGAGTCAATGGCTAGTTGGAGATTATCCATGTTTAGTTTGAGGTACAAGAACTGAGAAATAACGTTGAGATTTGAGAGGTGTTTTAAGATGTCGGTGAAGTTGTTCAGCATGTAAGTTACTTTATTTAGGTGGGCTCTAATCTTCTGTAAGATAGTGTGTTGAACCTTGATGACTTGGCATTGAGAATTGAGGGCTGCAGCTAAGTGAGCTAGATCAGATTTGAAGCCAGAAAGGTAACGAGCCATAGTGACACCAAACAAGCCACTAAGGATTTCACCTCCGAAGTCAAAGAGACCTCGTTTCACACGAGAACGACCTACGGGTGTCTGAATGGAAAATGTGTCATTGAGCTCAGTGAATTTGTCAGTTATGTATTGCAACTGCCAGGAGAGTGGTAGGAAAAGATGGTACAAATACTGATTCAGGTTGTGTTTCCCCATGATGGTCGAGAGATGGGTCTTGATTTTGTCTAGCTGGTGCGCATAAGCAGGTAGGGCGATGGCTACGTCGGCCAGGGGTGCAAGATCGTAGCGTAGGGAGACTACATCTTCGATCAGCATTACCTTGCCTCCCGAGCCGATCAAGGCCCCAGGACGTACTCCACCATCGTCCTCACCCAACCCAGACCCTAGGAAGGTCAGCACTCCCAGCAGGTAGACCGCTAACATCGTACTAGAAAATAAGGCTAGAATTAATGGGAGAGGTCCTGGAGAAGTTGATGGGCGGAATGCAGCTTGGATCGATATTGATTGGTTGATGAATGAGGAGATGTAGGTGGAGATGAGGGAGACCGATGGGTAGGTGGAGATGGGGTAGATTGAGGGATTTGTGGAGCAGGAAGGGTAGCAGTATGCTGTGCAGGTGACTTTTCCAACACTAGGCCTCGTGGTGCATGCTTTAGCTTGTCTGCATGGACTCATTTGGTATCTTTGGTGGAGAGGTCTTGTATGTGAAATTTGTTACCCTGTTGAGTGAGCACGCAGTGGGGCCCTGTAAATTTGTCATCCAGTTTAGAGGTGCGCATATGGGAATGAGCAAAGACTAGATTGCCGAAGCTGATACTAATAGAAGAGGCAGATTTATGTTGGTGCTGCATCATGTCCTCCTGAGACGAAGCCAGGTTTGACTTTACATACTGATGGATTGTTTGGAAGTTTGCCAATTTTACTTTTACATAATCATCCATGTTATAGATAGGGTCTGGCCTTGAGGATAACAAGGAGTATGGTAGGTCTTTGTCAAAACCAAAGAGGACAAAGAAGGGAGACTCGCCAATTAATGCGTTGATGAAGCTATTGCCTGAGGATGCCACTTGGGGAATCCATTCATCCCAGGACAAACTATTGGAGCCAGCATGTCTGAGGCACTCTAAAGATTTTTCTATTGTGGCGTTTTACAAGGCCACTGAAAGCCAGATGGTCAGGGAACGACATTGCATTTATTAATTTTAAAGCGGCAACAGATCTCATCCAGGAGACTATTGTTGAACTCAGTACCATTGTCGGTAAGGATGTTATGTGGGGTACTGAATGGGCAATTTACGTGATCCAAGAAGGCAAGTGCAACACTCTTCATGGTCTTATCTGAGAGGGGCACGAGGACACAGTAGCGCAAGAAGTGGCTGACTGCTACAAACAAATATTCAGCGCCTGATTCCATAAGAGGGAGTTTTAAAAGGTCGATGGAGACTGTTTCCCATGGTCGTGACGGGATTGGGTATTGTAAGCGCGGTGCAGGTAACCTGGTTGATCCTTTGTGACGGTGGCACGAGATGCAAAAGTCACAGTGCGCATTGATATCGCAGCGCATGGTTGGCCAACAGTATTCGAGACGTGCTCGGCGCAAGCATCGGTCTTTACCTGGATGGGATGCATGAGGTGTATCATGAACTATGTGAAGGACCGCAGATATTAGGTCAGTAGGGACAACGAGTTGGTGTACTTCTCTATTGGGCAAATCCCTCCCTGTAAGTAATGTTTTTCTGTACAAGAGATCATTTTCTAGTATAAACTCATCAATTGGTACTGGCAGAGTAGGTAAGGTCGAGGCATCTCCTGATTCTAGGAAATAAACTACTTTGGACCATACGGGGTCTTTGCGCTGAGAGCTCTGAACAACCTCTGATGTTAGTGTTGTGTTCTCAGTTTCACTGGGCTGCAGTGATGTGACAGCTGCTGCTACATGACGTGAGAGTGCGTCTGCGACTACATTCGATTTTCTTGGGACATACTGAAAAGTGTGATTGAAGTCCTGGATGGTGATGGACCATCTAGCTAGCCTACCGGTGAGGTTGCGTCCCTTAAACAAATCACATAGAGGGAGGTGGTCTGTCTGGATATGCACTGAATAACCATATACTGTTCTATATCTCAGAAATGTTTCAAGGACCAGACCAACACTAAAGCTTCCAGATCTGTGACACTGTAATTACGTTCAGCGGTCGTAAGGGCGCGACTAGCATAAGCTATTACACGCTTCCTTGATGCTTGATCGAGTTGCATCAAAACTGCACTAAGTCCTGTGCCTGAGGCATCTGTGCATAGAAGAAAGGGTTTTGTATAACCAGGGAATGCTAAAATTGGGGCATTTACAAGAGCTGTCTTTAGTGCTTGGAAAACCTGTGACTGATCTTTAGTCCAAACAAAGGGGACATTCTTCTTGAGTAAGTGGGTTAGAGGAGCAGCGATCTTTGCATAGTCCTTAATGAAGTTACAATAGTAACCACTTAGACCCAGGAAACTCCTTACAGCATCTGTAGTGGTAGGTTCTGAGAAACTGATGATCGCCTTAGTTTTGTCTTCATTAGAATGAATGCCTTGTGCATCTATGACAAGTCCTAGAAAATTGATTTTCTTTCTTAGGAAGTCACATTTACTGAGGTTGATTTTCAGGCCTGCCTGCTGTAGGCGTTCAAATACTTGTTGGAGTTTGGGAAAATGTTCAGGGATTGATTTACTCACAAAAATGATGTCATCTAGGTAAGCAAAAAGAGAGTGTCCCATCATGCCACTGAAAACCGGATAAGTTGCATGAACACGGAGGGAGCATTCCTCAAACCAATTGGTTGTCTCTTAAACTGGAAATGTCCAGAAGGGGTGCTGAAGGCTGTAATTGGGCGAGATGATTCTTCCATTTTGACCTGCCAGTATCCACTAAGGAGGTCTAGGGATGAAAAGACTACAATGTTTTCACCTAGTGACTAGCAAATCTGTGAGGACGGACAACAGGAAACGGTCTGGGACAGTTACAGAATTTACTTTACGGTAGTCCACTACTGGTCTAAAGTTGCTGTCCTTCTTTGGGACTAAGAAAAGTGGGCTATTCCATGGACTGCCGGAGGGTTCAATAATGTCCTGAGCTAACATTTTCTATACCATCTACCTTCTGATCCATTTGTTTTCTCAAGCTGTGAGGTAACCGATATGCTGGTATGCAGATCGGCTGAGTTCCTGGTACCAGTTCTATGTGATGTTTAACGAAGTCTGTCCTTCCCATCGGTTCTTAGGGTAAGGCTACCACATTTCGATAAGACTGTAACATGCTGATTAGTCGGTCTTTATGTTGTGGGAAATCTTTACAAGTTAGACTCGAGAGCAGGTCAGGTGAACGTGTTGGAACAGATCCTGTAGTTTATGGCATATATACCTGTCGGATCATTATCATCATCCTGGCACATCTTTACAGCCGCTGGGTATACTAGGAAGTCTCCGGTCTTTACACCAATTTTAAGCTTCAGTGAAGCATTAGTGACATTGAGCAAATACAGGTAGCATAAACTGTCCTCTAAGACAGTGCACCATGCTGACTCATAAGTTAAGCCATTCACACAACATGTCTCAGGTAGTGTTAGTACATCCACTCCTTCTTTCACACCTGCAACACGAACAGAGACTTTGGTGAACTCGTGCGGTGACAAAATTGTGCATTTAGTCATTACTGCATGCCTTGTCTCTGCGTGTTGGAGAACATCAGTCAAACTCTGTGAGGTAGTTAACTGAGACATATCTTAAGTCGGCTGTAGTGCTGTCGTTAGAGGGGTTTGGAAGAGCCATTTCTGAATGCTGAGAGGATGTATTATCAGGTGTTGATGAATTTATTTCCTTGCTCTCAGCTAGTGGTGGAATGAGCTCTTTATTCTCAGATGATGATGATGATGGCTTGTCTTGCTCTGTACTCTTAGGTGTTGGATTCAGGGGGGACTGAATGACTGAGTTTATTATAAGTACAGGACGGGGACATTCCATACTGTATACTGGGAACCCAGAAATGTCTGTACCACCACAGGCGGGTAATAATGCAATGGAGTGTTGTGTCATGGTGGGTAAGCCAAAAAGGGCATCTGCTGGATATCTCAAGTTGTTAGTAATGTGAAATTCTATTGGAAAGGGGATCAAGGCTCTGTCTAGTTGTACCTCTAAAGTGACTCTTCCCTTGACCTTAAACTCTGAGCCCTTTGCACCACATAGGCAAATGTCAGGCGGCTCAAAGAAACAGACCTTTTTGTTTTTTCCTCTATTGATGTATCAGAGATCAAGTTTACTGTAGATCCTGTGTCCATGAAAAACAATGTTTGTGTGTCATTACTCCATCCTAGAATGACTAAGTCTGAGGAAGTTATGGGCCCTACATGGCAAATGGGGAGTTGATGTTCTGTTGCTACGTTATACTGGTCTGATACGGGCGCGTCGTTTCCCCCGACTGGCGGCAGTTTAGGTAACGACATTCCTCAGTAGTATGAGTCATACTGGTCTTATGATACTTGCATGTAGGATGATGTGAGCGGGAAGGCATACGCTGTTTGCTTTGGGAGTGATGTCGTCTGTGTTTACAGTTGCAGCTGGATTCTCGATGTCCGGGGTTACCACAGTGCCAGCAAAGAACTGAGGATTGTCTGTTCCGTCGGACACTAGATTGATCACGACCGGCGGTTGGTGAACGATGCCAGGTAGGAGAATGGTGTGTGGCAGGTTTCCCTCGCGTGGCGAGGTGGGAACGGGAATGGTCTGGTGGAGTGGAGGTGTGACAGACCTGGGAGACCAAGGGGTGGTTTGTGGCCTGATGCGTGCGGTTCGAGTCTGTTCTTTCTTGGTGATCTGGACGATTTTATCTCCTGGACTGAAACTTATCTCCAGAGCTATCTCTCTTTGTTGAGGATCAAGCCAATTCAGGAATCTCAGGTAACCTAGTAAATCTGCAAAGTTGTTGAGCGAAAGTATAGGAGCTCCATTTACTTCTTCTATCCATTTTGTGCCTACAAGTAATTGGCGCATCTCGCTACTGGTGGCCTTCATGGCAGCGGCTGCTTCGCGTAGTTTGGTATTTTGTGTTGGGACTGTCATATCCTCCTCCATCTGGATGAGGAGATTAGTTAATCCAATGAGAGATGCGGCACTGGAATGCTGGCTTTGTAACAAAGTTTTATGAGGTCCCTGCGGAAATCATCAAAGGTTTTAATGTCATCGAAATGACCTGCACGGATTGTGGCTCCAACGTCCGATTTGCCTTGGTGTAATCGACCCATTAGATATGAGCCTTTGAGGGATTCATTTGTAATTCACCGATTGTGGATGTCGGTTTCTACCTCTCTGAGGAAATCGTAAACTGACTAAGTCGAGTCCTCGCCGGTAAATTTGGGATGATTGGCATCATCGAGATAGATGGACTGTGGGGGAGGGGTTGTTTGAGCCATGGTTGGAAATGTGGAAGTTACTGAAGTAGGTGATTGAGAGAGAGAGAAGGGAGTGGCAGTTAAATGTAGTGGAGACGGAAGATGAAGTGGGGCAGGAGAGTTAACGATAGTTGAAGAAGCAGGGATAGAAGAAAGCTGTGTAGAATCAGGGGTAGAGTCTGAGGTATCTGGATTTATAATATCTGGATTTAAAATATGTGGGTTGGTGGGAAATGATGTCTGAGTTGCTGAGGTGTGGCGTGGATATGAGCGGCCGCTGTGGAGATGAGTCACTGAATTGTCCACTGGGTTTGTTGTTTGGTCATTTGCAGTTTGTTGGCTGTGATTGGTGGGAGTAAGGTCTGTGTACTCAAAGTGTGACATGTAGTGTGGTGATACAATATAGGATGAAGGATGAGAAGGGAGATGTATATATTTACATTGAGAATATGAAAGAATTGGGAAGTGAAAATGAATGAAGATGAATGGATGCGGGATTTAATAAAAAAAGGGTGAAGTGAGAGATGAGTTATAAATATAGTCGGTGAGGATGAGTATGAAGTGAGGGGAGTTAGATGAATATTTACATAATATGCAATCTGTAGAAAAAATGCAGAGAATAATCTCTATAGAAAGTCAAGACTGGGTGGATGAAAAATAAACTATAATATAGTTACATAGATTGAGTTGTGAATGAAGTGAAGGAGGTTGTTGGCTTGAAGTCATGACAGGACTTATGAGTGGCGGGTCGGCTCGCTGGAGATGAGACTGGTTGCGAATGTGGAGGTAGCTTGCTTGAAGTTAAGACCATGCTCAAGGGTGATGGCATGGCTCACAGTGGATGAGACTGGTTGTGAATACGATGTCATAGTCCCTCTGGGAGGTAGTACGATGAGTCTTGGAGGAAGCGGGTTGGCTCGCTGGTCTTGAATCGATACGTGAATAAGAGGGTCAGTGGCCTGAGAGATTTAAGACGGTGCTGAATGAAGGCGTTCTGGCCCGGTGGTGGGAGACGGTACGTGAATGCGGACGACTCACCCAGACCACGTGGTAGGTACGAGAGGCACCTGTTGGGTTAGGCTGTGAGGTGTGGCGGTGCGACCACAGGTCCCCACAGGGCAAGTGCAAAGCTGGTGGGGAGTAGGTGCAGTGGGCGGTGCTGGGGCGAACGGCAGACGGTAGTTAGCTGACACTGAGAGAAGGGGAGGCGAGCACTGAACAGGTGCTGAGAATAGGTGCACAGTTGGTGAGACAGGTGCTTCTGTCGGTGGTGGTGACGCTTTCAGCCGATGAACAGCAAGGTGTGTGGGTGGTACGGATTAAAGAATGGCACTGGTGAGTCACCGGTGAGTATTTGTTGGTGTCACTAAACACACTAGGGAGGAGATCAGGAACGATGGTTCGACGCACCGCTGCTACCAAATGTAAGCCATTGCATTTTGGTGAGAAAAACGATATCTTAACGTACCTATTTAAGTTTATTATAAGGCAGCTCACCACAGTGTTCCCCTCGTGAGCGCACACCTGGGACTGACAGACATCTGCCTAGCCTGAAGTGTGGGAGAGGGTTTTGACTCAGCACTTTTAGGATCTAGCAGTGGGGAAAAAATAGCGGGGGGGGGGTATTACAGTGGGGGTATATATACAATAATCTCTCTACTATCCAGACGACCACTATCCGGTTACATCACTATTCGGACATCGTGGGCTGATGGCCGAAACCCCCCCTCCCTCCCCCCCCAAAAAAATCTAATTTTTCCCGACCGCGTCAGTTTGAATTTCCCGTGCGCACCGACTAGCTCCCTTCCCGCCCTATCCCCCTCCTCCTAGTTCTGTCTCAACTCCCGTGAATAGTGGACGGCTGTCCGATCGTTTGCGGTATTTTCGTTCTTGTTTAAATAATCAAAAGTCACAGTGTTAAGGATAAAGTGTAGTTAAACACTGGATTACTGGACATGCTTCAAGAGCAATTATGACCACAGTAAAAACCTTAGAGGTGGGGGTAAACAAGGAGTAAACAACAATCATGGACATGTAAGTAAACATTGTCAACTGCTAAATATTTTCCATAATCACTTCTAAATCCCCATTCTCTGGTTACATTTTATTTACTTCATGCTTTGTGTTCCATATTTGAGTGCAGAGGCTGTGAAAGAGGTGACTTTCTCACTGATTACCATGTCTCTTACATACATTCACTATCTAGTCAACTGATGAACATTTTTGCCCTACACACCTCTAAATCATAATTTTCCTGGTTAAATTTTATTTACTTCATGCTTTGTGTCCCATATTTGAGTGCATAGGCTGTGAAAAGGTGATTTTCTCAGTAATAATCATGTCTCTTCCTTACGTTCATTATGTAGTCAGCTGGTGAACACCCCTGCCTTACTCACTTCAAAATCATCATTTTTGGGTTAAAATTCGATCAATTCATGCTTTGTGCCAATTATTTACATGAATGGGGTCTTAAATAAGTGCTATGCATGTCCTGTAGGGAGGTAGGTAGGTGGTTTTCTGATTTAGGTTAGGTTAGGTTAGGGTCAAGAATGACTGGTGCTGTTGGTGAACAGTGAACACCTTTGCCATACCTAACTCTTTTTCTGGTAACAGTTTATTTATTTGATGCTTTGTATCCCATATTTTAGTGCATAAGATGTGAGAAATGATGATTTTCATAGTGATTGCCACGTCCGATACTTATTTACACTAAGCTGCCAACTCATGAACATCTATGCCTTACTTACTTCAAAATCATCATATTTGGGTTAAAATTCAATGAATTCATGTTTTGTTTCCATTATTTAATGCATATGGTGTGAGAAAGGGTGATTTTCATAGTGATTTCCATGTCTGATACTTACACTTGCTGGCAAGTTGTGAGCACCTATGCCTTACTCACCTCTAAATCATCATTTTTTGGTTAAAATTCAGTTAATTCATGCTTTGTGTGCATTATTTATGTGAAAGGGGCCTTAAATAAGTGCTATGCATGTCCGGTAGGGAGGCAGGTAGGTGGTTTTCTGATTTAGGTTAGGTTAGGTTGGGGTCATGAATGACCAGTGCTGGAGCTTGAGGGCCACTGTCTGGACAAGACCACTGTCCGGTCATGCCTTTGGCTCTATTACATCGGATAGTAGAGAGATTACTGTACAGTCGGGGGGGTGGGGCATGGATATACAGTGTGGAAACAACCAGCTCGGCACACTGCTAGGAAGCCTTTACTCACCGAGGCTATGAAGAAGAAAAGGATTAATTTCTGCAAGAAATATCAGCACTGGACATCAGAGGACTGGAAAAAAAAAAAAGTGATTATCAGCGATGAAAGCACCTTCAGGCTGGCAAGGGGAACCTCAGAAATTGTGCATCGGCTCTGTCCTGTGTCACGCTATGACCCAAAATACACTGTGAAAACAGTGAAACATCCAGACAGTGTGATGGTCTGAGGTGCATTTAGTGGAAATAAGGGCAAGGGAGGTCTGTACTTTCTTCCAAAGAATGTGACGATGAAGGGAAGTAATTACACTGATGTGTTGTGGCAAATTTGCTATTACATTGGGAAATCCATGAATGTAATTATTTTATGCATGATGGTGCCCCTTGCCACAAGTCCAAAGCAGTGCAAAAGTTCCTCAGTGACAATGGAATAGCTGTGTTAGAGAGGCCAGGTAACTCCCCTGACCTAAACTGAAAATGCTTGGAGCGTCATGAAAACCAAGGTGCAAGAGGCCAAACCCAGCAACATCAAGGACCTGCAGGAGGAACTGAAGAAGCTGTGGGTTAACGTGGATGTCTCCTACTTTGCCAAACTTGCTGAATCAATACCAAAATGACTGAAGAAGGTATTGAAACAGAAAGGAAACATGACCAAATACTAGATTTAAAGAGTACCCTCAATAAAAGTTAAATAATTCAAGTTATCATGTTTGATTCTCCCTCAAATGTCAATGTAAACATTTTTTTTTGCGGCCACCATAGAAGGATACTCAATAGTTGTCCCAAACTACAAAACATGTCACCCAGTGTAACATGAACTAGTGAATTCAACTGTACAGTCATCATCATTTACAGTACAAATACCAGTGTACTCTGTCCTTTGCAATCACTCTCTTATAAACTTTCAATGTATTGTACCACAATTTACCAGGTATGTGTCACAAATTCAGGGCACAACTGCAGTGCTTCATGCACTCTACAAGTACCAGATATACAATATGTACTATGGATGGGGACACTCACCAGCCAGTCAATGTAGTATTATCTTCAGGTGATTTTACAATGAGTGATGAGTTAAATGGTGACTATCTTCCAGCCAAGGAAACTAGTGTATACTGTATATTAAGAGCCAGGGTAACTGACCCTACAGCCTGCAACATCAGTAATGACATATGGTCCTGTATGTGATCTCTCAGTAATACTTGATGGCAGCTGCCATCAGGATCCACACATACTAGCAGGGTCAATGGCCTTTAGTCTAAAAGTAGATGTATACATACACATGACAATAAAACCATATATATAAACAAATAAAAATATCTTAACCATTTCACAATGGGTGGCAGGTTGATGTGCCAACGAGGAAATGTCTGTAGCCATCGGGCGTTCTGGACTTTATATTTGCGCGCCAGTTCTGGGGGCCCAATAGTGGTTCAGTATCAGGAAGTGGCAAGACTGAGTTGCCATCACGGGAAGACTATTTTATTGTTTGTTATATTTGTAACATACCAGAAGTATGTCGAAGTGTGCGGTACAAGATGTTTCACTGCCGCAGCAGCTAATTTGGATCTGATGGATGCAATGGCTGATGACTCAGATTATGTTGGCAGATGAAAGTGAGAGTGAAAATGAAAGTGCTTAAAAAAAAAAGAAAAAAAAAAAGGCTTTATCATTATACCAAATAGCATACAGAGCTCCAACATTACAGATTTTGACAGCTCACCATACAGGTAATTATTCTTTTTTTTTTTTTACATTATGTTAGACATCATTTTACTCAGGAAGTTACAGTCTATTTTTTGGTGTGGAATATTTTATCAAAACAATTACCGGTATCTTTATATATCTCAAAACCCCCGTGTATAGGACATCCAGCCAAAAGAAAAACACCCGAAGTGGAAGGGTTAATACACTCTTACATATCCACTTCAAATAACATACAGTTGCTTCATAAACACTCTCCCGCCAATAATTAAAAAATACAGTAATGAAAAAATAAGGATCAGCACCAGGCAAGTTGTACAGTATATCATAGCTCTTCTACATATGGGCAGTTCTATCTATCTATCTATCTATTGCCAGACGCCTCAATCCCAAATGGGGTGGCCACAAACAAATCGCCTCCATGTCACTCTGTCCCCTGCCATTTCACTACCACGCTCCCAACTCACACCCCCCTCTCTCATATACCTCTCCACTCCATCCCTCCATCTCATCCTCGGCCTCCCCCTCCCTCTCGCCCCCTCCACCTCACTCACATACACTCTCCTCGTCAATCTTTCACTCTCCATCCTCCAATTCCTCCAATATCAGATTAGTACATACTCATGCATGGTTGCCTACAGTGGCCTATGCTCATTTGGTCATCATCCATTGTTCACTATTTTGAACTTTGAAAGGTTCAAAGAATATGGACTCAGCTCCATTGGTTTCGTAAAAAAAAACAAAAAAACATTGAGGGGTAACTAGAATAATTTCACAAATAAAATATTTGGAACTTTGGAAAAAAGAAAAGTTTATATAAAATCTGGGGCTCAGGGGAGACGTTCCTGCAAAGCTTCTTCATAATTGGTCCTCACATTCAGGAGGAGTAGCTGGATAAACCCTTATACAGACAGACAATGGTCCATTCTTATACTGACCTGTCAAAACTAGCACCAGTGGTATTGACTGCTAAATACAGTGAAGCCTTATTTTGTTTTTTCTTGGTATTGTACTTCCAGGTGATTTTTTTAAGCTTCATGAAGACCTCCTGTAGTGAGAGGGTTAAAGAACAATACATCTAACCTCTTCACATCAAAACTGCTCTCCTAGCCTGATCAGAGTCATAGCTACAGCTTTCACAGGCACTAGTTACTTTGAGGCCATCAAATGCAAGAACCTAAAATGACAAATCACCAGACACAAAATGTTAATGAACATCATCATCATCATCCGGACCTCCTTTCCGACCCTAGGGCAGGGTAAGGAGTAGCAATGTTCAGACAACCCAACTTTGCCCAGTCCAATGAGCTACGCTTCCATTCACTCATCAGTCAAGCCTCGGAATCCTGGCTATATCTGATACCAGTATGCCAAAAACTTTCACAACATTCTGTAGCTTCACATAAACATATCCGACAGGGTCAATCTGAACACTGTCATGTTAAAAAAGGGTGCCAAATCCCTGATCATGCACTTTTTCTTACAACATTCATCCGGCCAGCTCAATCTCTTGTCAGTTCCTTAGCCTCACCGACTTCCATACCTCTCTTCCTCACACACTGATCCATCACATCCCTCCACCTTCTTCTTGGCCTACCTTGCCTCCTTCAAACTTCAGATATACCTATTCCACCACTCTGTTGTTATCTATTCTCTCCACATGACCATATCATCTCAGTACACTCTCTTCGATTCTGATGTCCAAAGACTTCCTCACTCAGCATCTTTAATGAATCACATTATTTTGTATCCTATCCACTTTCTGTACTCCACATGCATTCCTCAGCAGTCCCATCTCCACTGCTCTCACTCTTGACTTTTCATTTTCATGCCACACCATAGTCTCACATCCATATGTTAAAGATGGCACTAGCACTCCTTCATGTAAGCCTTGCAGCTGCAACACCCAAGCCTCTGTTTTTTATCAAGGCCTTCATAGCACTGCTACTTTCCTTCCTTGTGTCACTCTACTTTCCACTTTTGTATATTTTTCTCTCTTTTCTATCACTGTACCCAGGTTTTTGAACTCTCTCACCAATTCCAGTCTCTCTTCATTCACTGTAACTTCACACTGGGAGTCACCTTCTCTCTCGATAACCCTCACTTTACTCTTTTCTACATTTACTCTCAAGACACGATGCTCACAGACATCAGCAAAATTCTGCACTAGTCAATCAAGTTCTTGTCCAGTAATTGCAAGTAGTACTGCATCATCAGCATACAACAAATTTGAGATACTCCATTCATCACCGTTCATTACGAATGCCATCCCTCTCTCCATTACTCGTGTTTTTTCTTCTCTCATCACTCCATCCATATATATTTTGAACAACCATGGGGACATCACACAACCTTGTCACACACCTACAATGAACGTGAACCATTCACTTAAATGCCCATTTACCCTTACACATGGCTCACTACCATCATATAAACTCTTGACGGCACCTAGCAGCTTACCATCTACACCATACATGCGCAAAACCTTCCACAATCCTTCTCTGTCTACTTTGTTGTATGCTTTTTCCAGATCCATAAATTCCATAAACACCTTACAGTCCTTCTCACAAGCCTTCTCCCCTGTCTGTCTCACTGCAAATATTTGATCTACACATCCTCTGCCACTCCTAAAGCTACCCTGTTCATCACTCACTAGGACTTCTGAGATATCTCTCTTACTTTCTCTATAATAATTCTTCCATATACTTTCCGTACAACACTCAATAAACTTATGCTACGATAATTCTTGCACACACTTTGCCCATCTTTATTTTTGTACAGGGGTACAATCACAGCCTTTTTCCACTTTGTTGGCAAAGATTCACTCATCCACACCTTCTTACAAATCTTTAACAAGCACTTTATTCTGATCTCTCCACTACACTTCATCATCTCTGCATACACTTCATCAACCCCTGCTGTTTTCCCATTTTTTGGCCACTTCACAGTGTTCTTCGCCTGTGCTAGTATAACGTTTCCTGGCACTGCATTCCTTCTCTGCACACCCCCAAATCCAGTTATGTTACCAGTCGCTCTGCTCTCTCTATTCCCATTCATCAGGCTTTCAAAATATTCTTTCCATCTGGTCCTTACTTCATCCCCATGGGTTAATAATCTACCACTTACATCCTTCACACTTTCAAATTTCTTTTGGCTGTCACTTCAAAATTTTCACACCTCTTTCCAGAAAAACTTCCTTTTTTCAGAGTAATTTGCCTTCATTTTTCTTCCTGTATCATCATTTACCTCCTTTTTCCTCTTCGCTAGTCTCTTTACGTGCTTCTTGCACTGAATATATTCAGTTCTTACTTCAACTGAAACCCTGTTCTGTACCCACTCTAGCCACTTCTTCCTCTTTTCTTTCACTGCTCTTTTACCCTCATTCTTCTTACCTTCCTTCTTTGTTGTTACTCTTGCCGCACCACACACTTTAGCATTCCTAACTAAGCAATCCCTCTAGGCATTCTACAGGCTGTCTATTTCAATCCAATTCATTGATTCCATCTCCCTCCCTACGTTGGTCCTGTATTCATCTTCCATTTCTTTGATCCTCAGCTTCTTGACTTTCAGTTTTTCTCCCTGACTGTTCCTCTCTTTCCTGGTCCACCTCACTCCTCTCAGCTTGATCTTGCATACCACAGTCATATGATCTGACAGACCTCCTCATTGTCCTCTCACAGCCCTCGTATTAGCAGTCATTCCCAGCATCAACCTCTCTATGAGCATGTAATCAATCAGGCTCCTTTCAACATGATCCTCGTTCCTTCTTTTCCATGTATATTTATGTGCATCTTTGTGTTTGAAATACGAGTTAGAAATGCACAACCTCCTTTCTTGACATGTATCCTTCAGTCGCTTCCCATTATTATTTTCTCATGGTACTCCATTACAACCCTTTATGCCATCCTCACCCTTTATGCCATCCTCAGGACCAATGCCTACTCTTCCATTCATATCATCTGTTACAATCACTTTATAGCTCCTGGGCATTTCTCCCAGTGCTTCATCCTGCTCATCCCAAGACTTGTCTTTCTCTCTTTCACTCCTGTCATCACACGGTGCATACGCCACAATCACCGCCACTTTCTTCTTCTCAAACTTGAACTTGACGTACAGTACATACATCTCAAGCGGACACATTTGTAATCTCTCATTCCACTCTGCCACACATCATTCATCAAGAAGGCAACTCCTTCCTTGCATCTTCCTCACCCATTCATGCCTGATCTTACATATTTCACACTCTCCCACTCCTCCACTTCACACCCTTTCATCTTTGTCTCACACAATGCCATCATGGCATATCTCGCACTCTTGAACACATTCACCATTTCCACCCTCTTGCTCTCCTCATTCACACTTCTCACATTCCACAAGGCCATGCGAATCTGCCCATTTGGTTGGGGCCCTGGGCAGGTATTGCACCCTTCGAGGCTGTCTGAAGCGTCTGCCATGATTAAGTAATTTTAGATAGGGGAATCTGGGGGACACTTAACCCGGACAAAAAACACAGTTATATGGTTACAACCAAGCGTAGTAAATGGTTTCTTCAGTAAAGGAAACCATTTGGCTTGTTACTCGGTGTAGAGACCATAAGGCATCCCTACACTGAGTGAGTGGATGATGGGCACCCCCACCTACCAGCTCCAATGAACACAAGTTATAAAACCTGTTTTTACTAACAAGCATCCATTGTTAATTAGCTCCTGCACTATACACCAATTTAGTATAACCAACATGCCAGTGGATCTTGTGAACTCAGATGTTGTGCCGCTACTTTCATACAGTAAACACAGTAATCAGAGTGGAGTAAAATCATTCAAATTCCAATGTGTCATTCAAATTCCAATGTGTCATTTATTGCATTCTTATTAAAAAGCCTAATCCATCTATCCTTACACTGGCAGTCATAACTTAAGGGCTCCTGAGTGTTTGCAGTTGCAAGAGCTCATGAAAACTACTTTTGAATTAGAAAACATTAAACAGCCTTTAATTTTTGTAAAGAAATCATCAGTCCCCTGTCACACTTGCATCCTTCCCTTTTATGGGACAATTCTGTGGTGCTTGAGGTTGACCTGAAGGGTGGGCTTCATTCTCTGTACTGATGTAGAGTATTTGCTTCACTGTCTTCTTTTAATTTGCAGGTGCCTAGTGGTCTAATGAATCAAGGCACTGCAACTGACTGTGGCCCATAAGGGTCTAATTCAAGGTGGTAGCTTAGGTTTACTGCACATATGTCACTAGAGAGAAAGCAACTGGTCATTTCCACCTTAAGTGTCTGAACTAAGTAGCCTAGCCCAAGGCCCCGAAGCTGCAAATGGGACAATCAATTTTTTTTTTATTTTTTTTATGTGTCCGACTCTGGGCATAGGCTTCACAGCCTGCTATCAAGGCCCAGTCGTCCTCCTACAATCTACATGTCACCACTTCGGCGCTTAACACCCACCGTCCATATTGAATACATGCTAGGGCTGTCTCATACAGGACTGGTGTATTGGTATTAGCGGGGTCATTTTTACGACATGTCGGCGGGTCTTCTAGTAGATCAGTAAAGCCTGATTTAATGAAATTCAAATCCTTAAACTGTTCCCTGCACCAGCGAGGATTCGAACCTGGGTCCCACGGGACCGCAAGCCAACTCTCTACCGATCGAGCAACCGCAATGATGGATGGATGGCTGAAATTATCAGTAAAATTTTTTCAGTTTCTCAGAACAAGGCAATAAAAAATTACTATGTCTTACCTCTTGCCTTCAGTCGAGTCTGGACCAAGACCTGCCTGTGTAACAAGAGCATCCCAGGCTGTCATGATACTATACGGAAGTGCTGCAGCACCCTCAAAGGTCAGCTGGGATGGCTTGGAAGCTACAAACTCCTCTGACACCACCACATACTCACTTAAGGTCCCAGGATGATAGAATGGCACTGCTAGCCATACCTGAAAGGAAGCATTTTCTCTTAACCTGTTAAAGTGGATAGATTACAAGTTATTCCATTTTTCCTCCATTCAGTCAACAATTTACAGTACCAATAAATATCAGTATCCCTTCATATAAGAGAATGAATATTAAATATATTTTTTGTAAAGTCTGCTAAAAAGAGCAGTAATGGGAAACAGTGATTGACATGATGCAAAGGATGCAAAAATAAATAACACTGACGCGGCAGAAGGAACCATAATTTTTTTCTTCTGATTCATACCCCACTGGAGATCAACCTGGTTTGCTCTACATATATTAATGTGAACAAACAGATTTAAGTGATGACAATGACAACAACAACAATGATGATGATGATGATGATTTTATGTATCTATTAACCTTCCTACTGATCACAAATATTTCAGTGCAATGTAGAGACAGCTTAGTTAAACTAATATGGCAATAATATATAAGCAGCCAGAAATGTGAATAAACTCAGCAGTTACTTCTTCACTTTAAACATAACATTTTAAGTTTATTCTGACAGCAACAAGACATTTTGATTCTGCTTTGGAGAAACTTGTCAGACTGGCAGTGAACAGAAGAACTAAGGTTAAGTTGCAAAAAAATGAATACAGTAATCCCTCTATTATTCGGATGTCCAATATTCGAACACCCTCACTATTCGGATATCGTGGGCTGCCCAACCCCCAAAATGCCAAAAAATTCGGAAAAAATCGGAAAAAAATCGATTTTTTTGGACCGTGTTAGTTTGAATTTCCCGCGCGCGCCGATCGGCTGTGTTTACGTGCGTGGCGCCTCTCTGTCGGTCCCCATTTCCCACTCAGCTCTTGCCTCGTGAACAGCTCCGACAATGGTGGCCGAAGTGATTGCTTTTGTGGTGATACCTTACCTCCTACAGTGCTTGATACTGCTCTTCACCTTTTTCATCATGTGTGTGATGATGGCCCTGCCACCTGAGAAGAGGAAGAAAGTGGTTCTTACTCTGGAGAAGAAGAGGGAAGGGTATTGGAAAAGATGGATGTTGGGTGGCTGACATCCCGGATTCGTTGTGAATTCAATCTCCCTCGCTCCACTTTGTTTGATATCAAGAAGTCCCGAGACAAACTACAGCAGTACATGGCTGATTTCACTTCGAAGACCAAACGAAACGTGGAGAGGAAGGTGATGTTTAGTCCTAAGTATGCAGACATCGACCGATCCACGCTGATTTGGTATCGACAACAACGTGCCGCAGGTGTGTTGGTACGTGGAACGGAGCTGAAAGCTGCTTCTGAGTTCACAAGGCTCCAGGACTCATCACTAGACCATGCGGGAATTTACTGTTATGTACAGTGCAGTGAAGTGATGTGATCCCAGTTATGCAAAAAAAATGTTGTGGAAAGTGTTGGTGAGAAGTGCTGGTGATTGTAAATTGCTAAGGTTGTGTGGTGCAATTTCTTCGTGTCAAAGTCTGAGATGATAGAGCAAGTTATAGACGGCGGCTTCTTTTTTGTAACTACCCTAACTTCATCAAAATTCCTTGTTTTGTTCTTTCCATATCATTAATCTCATGCATAAACTGTGTGCAAGATGATTTCCATAATGATTTTCGTGTCTAACCTGTTTTCATCATGCTGTAAATGTGTTAAAAAATTACCCTAAATGTTAATCATAATTTCCTGCTTTCAATTTAATTTTTTCACGCATGGTTTTTAAGTGCACCAGCTATGAAAATGGTGAAAGGCAGTGAATTTCATGTCCGGTCCTAACCTAACCTAACCTAACATAACCTATGATTACCATAAAGATTTTCATGCCTAACCTGTTTTCATCATGCTGTAAATGTGTTAAAAAATTACCCTAAATGTTAATAATAATTTCCTGCTTGCAATTTAATTTTTTCATCCATGGTTTTTAAGTGCACCAGCTATGAAAATGGTGAAAGACAGTGAATTTCATGTCCGGTCCTAACCTAACCTAACCTAACCTAACCTAACCTAACCTAACCTATCCTAACCTAACCTATGCTTACCATAAAGATTTTCATGCCTAACCTGTTTTCATCATGCTGTAAATGTGTTAAAAAATTACCAAAAATGTTAATCATAATTTCCTGCTTGCAATTTAATTTTTTCATGCATGGTTCTTAAGTGCACCAGCTAGGAAAAAGGTGAAAGGCAGTGAATTTCATGTCCGGTCATAACCTAACGTAACCTAACATTGTGTTAATCATAATTTCCTGCTTTTAATTTAATTCTTTCATGCATGGTTTTAAGTGCACCAGCTATGAAAAAGGTGAAAGGAAGTGAATTTCATGTCTGGTCATAACCTAACCTAACCTAACCTAACCATTTTTCTGGTAGCAATTTACATCATTTACTGTATTTGATGCTTTGTATCCAATAATTTAGTGCATAAAATGTGAGAAAAGATGATTTCCATGTCAGATACTTACTTATACTGTGCTGGCAAGTTCTGAGCAACTATGCCTCACTCACCTCTAAATCATCATTTTTTGGTTAAAATTCAATTAATTCATACTTTGTGTGCAATATTTATGTGAAAAGAGACCTAAATAAGTGCTATACATGTCCAGTAGGGAGGTATGAAGGTAGTTTTCTGATTTAGGTTAGGTTAGGATAGGGTCATGAATAACCAGTGCTGGAGCTTCAGGGCCCAATGTCCGGACAAAACCAATATTCGGACATGCCTTTGGCTCTGTTACATCGGATATTGGAGGGATTACTGTATAATGATAAATAAACAAATCGTTTTGTTTTGTTTTGTTTTTGAAGGCTCCAACATGCTTGCATGCGTCGGCCTTGGTCACCTAATGGCGGCTCTCCATGCTGCTCGATCCCTGGCAGCCTCCCTGTTCAGTCCCTTAACCCTTAAGTCACACTTAATGACCTCATCCCATGTCTTTCTCGGTCTACCCTTACCCCAGTATTAATACTTCTCACCCTCTGTACCCAATTATCATCCCCCATCCTCTCCACATGCCCAAACCACCTCAGCCTACCTCTCCTCATCACAACACCAATACACTCCAGTCCCATCCTACCTCTCAACTCTTCCATCGTAAACCCAGCCCCCCCAGGCTTTGCACGCAGGGACGCACTGCACATCCACCTAATCATTGTCATTTCTGTATGTTTAAACCTGTGAATATCCTCTTCCTTTACTGCCCGGGTCTCACTACCATACAGCATCACACTCCTAACACAAGCTGCATACAAAGACCCCTTAGCACGTAAGGAGAGTCCTCTGAATGTCAGGAGAGGCAACAGCTCCCTGAACTTCTTCCAACCACTTCTCACCCTAGCAACCGAGCTAACTCCAGCCCCACCTCCGGCACATACCATGTCTCCCAAATAACAAAACTCCTCCACACACTCAAGAGACTCACCTGCAAGTTCAACCCTCTCACGCCTAACAATCTCCACCTGCTCTCCCCGACACACCGCACACATGAAATCAGCATTATCTCGCAGTCTACCTCTAATACCACTGCATCTCTTGTGCACCCATTTATCACAAACACTACACAAGATGGAATTACTTCCCACACCCTTGTGGCAAACTGCACATGGCCACTCTCCCTCTCCTCTGATTGTACTGCCACCAACCCTAGATATCATCACTTTTGTTTTATCTGCATTTACCCTTAAGCCCTTGTACCCCATACCATCTCTCCACTTCTTAAATCTTTCCTCCGCCTCCTTTTCATTCTCTGCAATCAACACCAAATCATCAGCATACAACATCTCCCATGGGAGTCCATCTCTGAAGTCACATGAGAGGGCTTCAAGCACCACGATAAACAACAAGGGACTCAAAACTGACCCCTGATGCACACCAACATTCACGGAAAACTCATCACTCAAAATCTCATTCATTCTTACCTGGGTGCGAGCACCCACGTACATGGCCATAACCACCCTAACCAGCCACTCTTCCAACCCTAACTTTCTCATTGCCCACTTCACCACCTCTCTAGGGACTCTGTCAAAGGTCTTTTCCAAATCAACAAAAATAAAATACAGTTCCCTTTTCTTTCCAATATATTTTTCCTGAAGCTGTCGAACAATGAATGTGGCATCAGTGGTCCCCCTGCCTGGCATAAACCCAAACTGCATCTCATCGATATTCACTCTCTCTAATCATACCTTCTAGAACTCTCTCCATTACTTTCATTATCTGATCTAAGAGCTTTATACCTCTGTAATTTTCATTTCCATGGCATCACCCTTCCCTTTGTACACATTTACAATTACACTCTTCAGCCAATCATCTGGGACAACACACTCATATATAATCATATTTATCAGGTCAGTGACTAACCTCACCCCAGTACATAAATAAATATACAAATAAATAAAAATAAATAATTACTTAATTTTTAAAAAGTAAGAGATTCCTATATTATTCCTTCTGAGGTGTTAGGGTCCAAGGCTAAGCTACTGTTGTGGGGAAAAAACAAAAACAAAAAATAAAGTCCCCACTTGAACTAAGAAGTTCTAACTACTATATCATGAAATACAATATCTTTATCCTTTTGACTGTTAGGATTTATCTCAGCCAAACAAAATCATCTGTTGCTATCCTACATAAGTGCCTTACATGCACTAACAGTACAGTGAGTCTTCGAAATACGAAAACTTGAAGCACGAATTTTCGATGTTACGAAAGTGATGAATATAGGACAAAGTCCACAGTACAAAAATATCTGTCTCGATGATACGAAAAGTGATACGAAAGGAAATATGAAAAATGCAAAATGGGCGCGGTGCACAGCGCCGCACTCGCTTGCGGCGAGGAAACGAACTAACCCCTCTCTGGTAAAACAATTTTTTGCGTGCTTTTCTGTTGAGTCCACGTCCCTCCTCTCCTCACAGCTTCACTGTACATAAGGATATTTTCGCAGCTCTTCACCTTTTTGTACTGTTTAGACATGCCTCCCAAGCACCCTGCATCATCTCCAGCATCGGGGGAGCCCGCTGCAAAGAAGCAGCAGCCCCATACTCTAACTCTGGAAAGGAAACTGGAAATTATAAGATGCCACAAGGAGGGGCAGGGAGTCTCGGAGATTGGGCGTGCTTTAGACCTTGCAGCTTCCACTGTTGGGACTGTGACCAAGAAAAAGATGTCTGTACAATTGTATACAGGCATTACTTGCTTCAGAATAGGAGGGGTATGTTTAGGTGGGAGGTGCGAGGGGGTCCTGGAACACATCCCCCCATTTCTATGTATACTGTACTTCAATGGGGGAAATCATTCTGATATACGAAATTTCAAATTACGAAAGTTTTTTTTCAGTCCCTATCCCTTTTGTATATCGAGGACTCACTGTATAAGCACCCAAAGAAGTGATGACCTGATTCCCAGGACCTTTCGCTTAGAAAGTGGTATCTGGCAACTGCCACGGCCTAGTTATATTTCCAATACTGCACACTGGGAAGAGCAGTATTTAGGTAAACAACTCCAAAAAGCAATATATAAGTGTTTCTACTGTTTATATCTCGCATTATGTGAGAGGAAACCACAATATATTAAAGTTGAGGCTTTACCGTACGAAAGAATGTGAAATGCACAGCTTATTGCTCAACGGTTTCTGGATTAAAATGCAGAGAAATTTTCGTAATACTTATTTTACATTATAATCAATACTGAATGAAAAATTTCCCACAAAATAAAACCCACAGATAATAGTAATGTCGAAATCATGGGTGCCATCAAATAAGAGAAATAAACATCTAAAGATATATTAGCATCCACACTTAATTCTGCATGTGGGATGATATTTACGAGGGAAAACCCGTGAGTGCTGTAAGCACGATTCATCGTCAACGTGATACTATAGCCTGTCAATGCAAACAGGTTATTGCTCTTTATTTAGCAAATATTCCAGCAAGACATATATCCCGGCAGCTTAACATCAAGTAGAAGAGTTAATGGACAGATAAGCGATAGAGATAGAATATAGAAAATCTGCCAAATGGAGGCCCTCATAGCACAAGACCAAGACAGACAAATTATTGCATGTGCCCAAGAACAACCCCTAACCACCTGTGTTGCTATCAAGAAACAAATTAATCTGCCAGTATTCAGGTAAGTTAGTGAAACCAGTGCAGTTACTGGGGGAAAATTGGCCATTTTTCATTCACAGTGGAAATCCAACATGTAATAAACTATGTAGGGCAGTTTCACGAAAGAACTAAAGAGGGAGAGGATGACTGGCAAAAGCAAGAGTGCGACAATGAAGAGAACAAAAGACAAAAAAGATTACTGTATATAAAAAGGGGAGGGGGGGGAATGTGACAAAGGCCGGAATACATCCATCCATATGTTCAGCATGATGATGACTGACTTACATAAGGAAGGCCTTGTGTGCAGTGTTGCCAAAGGAAAAATCAGAAATCCACTAGATTGGTCTCAGAAAGAGAAAAAAATCTGCCAGACTGAGGGAAATTAAGGAAAAAACACTAGACAGGACTTTACAAGAACGCCAGATATACAGAAAATATTTATTTTTTTACCAGCTAGGTTGCTTTGAAACCTCAAAATTTAGTGGGAAAATTGCTACATTAGTAACACTTCTGGCATGAGTCCTGACGGCAAGTGAAAACGTGCCAGATGTCGCTTTTTATTTAATTATTGTTATTGACAACAAAAATAATAAATGCTAAACTTAATTAATATTTTTGCAAGGGTAGTTTTTTTTACACTATAAATAATGTCTGCAGGTCAGACAAAGACTGTTTCCATCTCCTAACTCCCACTCAAGGGAATGTTGCCAGACCCAGGAAGTTTGTCCGAAACTTGAAAGTGAGTCATCACTTGTTTGGGCAATCTTACATAGTCCAAAAGTTACTGAGAGCTTTTAAGCCTTTGACAGCTGGAATTTATCTTAGCTGAAGAAAATCATCTGATGCCAGTCTGAATAATGTACCCAAATGTACCTAAAGCAGTGAAAAAGCTTACACATCACACCTCCTGGCCTTGCTCTACCTGAGTGATCTCCCTGCCAGCCCAAAAGCAGTGAAAAACCTGACACATCTTACCTCCTCCCCTTGCTCTACCCGTGTGACCTCCCTGCCAACAGCCACAACCACACCAGAGCAGTCCCTTCCCAGCACCACTGGAAATTCTCCTTCTGTATTCTGTACCACAGAAAGTTACATTTTAGAATGTATCATAGTATTTTGTAGTATGTTGCTTTCTTTTATGTCATTCTGTGCAATTAGGTCTACAGTAAAAAAAAAAAAAAAGAAAAAAATTGGCTATTAAACTTCCACTACTAACTGTAAAGTTGATTTGCCAATTACTCCCACTTAAAAGTACAAGTTGTATGAAAAATGTTGTGATTTTTAGAAAATATCCCAGATATATAAGGACTTTTTGTAGGTGGTGGTGACCATCATCCACTCACTTGATGTAATGCTGCCTACTTCTTCCTTCAACTTTATCATTCTTTTTCTGTCTGCCTTCCTCTCTTCCTATTTCTCCCATCTTTCCTGTCACTTTTTACTACTCGTTTTTCCATTTCAGGTGGCTTTTCATTGAGTGACAAGTCTTTCTTGTAAGCAAGAAAACCATTTACAGTGCTCAGTGGTAACCACATAACCAACTCGAACATGTTTCCTACATGTCAACAAGTGAATTAGCGGAGGGTTTGTGCTCCTCCCCGTCAGACAAATAACTCAAAGACAAATGGCCACCTCTTACGGGACTATGGTGTCTGGTTATAGATAGATAGAATGATAGATACACCATACTACAATTTGTTCTCTTGATCTGACCAGTGATTGCAAAAACTACACGTACAGTATGTCATGATTTTTTAGAAGTGCTGGGACACATAATCCATTTTTTTCCTTCAGCAAATAGGCTACATGAGGACTTGGCTAAACAGTCATCTGCTACTTTCGAGTTAACATAATTTAGCTAGAAATTATTCTGATGTCAAAAATAATGTCTATCCATCCATCACCCAATCCTACATTGCCCCATGAGGAGTGTAGGAGCCCGGGGCTAGGCAAAAAATAATGCAGGCATTTTATTACTGTATTCAGTCCTGCCTATATGACACCTTGGTAACCAACTAATATTAAAGGATAATTACACTTTTCTTAAAATACAGAGAGCTTTAAAAATAAAGAGAATGAAAAGTTAGCTACTATGTCTATTTATCTATCTATCGCCAGACGCCTCAATCCCATAAGGGATGGCCACAAACAAACTGCCTCCATGTTGCCCTGTCCAATGCCACTTCACTGCCTTGCTCCCAGCTCACATCCCTTTCTCTCATATACCTCTCCACTCCATCCCTCCATCTCATCCTCGGCCTCCCCCTCCCTCTCTCCCCCTCCACCTCACTCACATACACTCTCCTCATTAGTCTCTCATTCTCCATTTTCTCCACATGGCCAAACCACCTCAGTGTACTTCCCTAATGCTTTCTATCACATCCACATCCACACCACAGTGCTCCTTTGCTTCCTTATTTAGTCATATGCCAGTCTGTCTCTTCATGTAACTCCACATACCCCTCTCAAATAACTCACTTCCACTGCTCTCACTCTTGACTTGTGTCCTTCCAACAAGGTCCAAGCTTTACTTCCAAATGTTAGAGTTGGTATCACAATACCATCATACAGTGGCTTTTTTTACTTCCATGCTCACTTCCCTGTTCCTTATCACTGCTTTCAAAGAACCAGCACCCTTTCTTCCACGTTGTACGCTTTCAAGCACTTCGCCCTCTAAACTTCCATCCTTACTCATCACGCTATCTAAGTAGTTAAACGCACTCACATTTTCCATATCCTCCTCATCCAGCCTCATTGTACATTCAGTGACTTCACTTCTCTCAAAGACCAGAACTTTACTCTTCCCTTAGATTCCGTTTCGTACACACAGTCACAACCTCACGACTTGCAGTTCCCATTCCTCTTCACTTAATATTCCAGCATCATCTGCAAACAACAGTACAGGGAATTTCCAAACACTGCCTTCTCTTATTAGGGTCACTTCAACATCCACTGCCCTACCTTGTATCTCTTTTATAACTCCATCCATATACATGTACAGGTTGAACAACCACGGGGACATGACAAATCCCTGTTGCAATCCAACATTCTGACAGAAATATTCACTCAGTCCACTATCCACATGCACTGCAGCCTTAGCACCCTCATACGTACTCTTCATGGCATTCAAGAACTTCCCATTTACTCCATATATCCTTAATACTTTCCATATTCCTTTTTTCCACCAGTGTTGCAGTGTCACATTTCAAGGTGTCAGAGCTCTCATAAACCAGTGACAATAATATTTGTTTCCAGTGTCATATACATACAGTATATATACCAATGGGTTAGCTAATGCGACTGCTAACATGTGGCATAAAATCTATCTATCTATCTATTGCCAGACGCCTCAATCCCGAACGGGGTGGCCACAAACAAATCGCCTCCATGTCACTCTGTCCCCTGCCATTCCACTACCATGCTCCCAACTCACACCCCCCTCTCTCATATACCTCTCCACTCTATCCCTCCATCTCATCCTCGGCCTCCCCCTCCCTCTCGCCCCCTCCACCTCACTCACATACACTCTCCTCGTCAATCTTTCAATCTCCATCCTCTCCACATGCCCAAACCACCTTAACGTGTTTCTCCTAACGCTTCCCATCACGTCCCCAACCACACCACAACGCTCCTTCACTTCCTCATTTGTTAGTCTGTCTCTCCATTTGACTCCACATGCTCCTCTCAAATAACTCATTTCCACTGCTCTCACTCTTGACTTCTGTCCTTCCAACAAGGTCCAAGCTTCACTTCCATATGTCAGAGTTGGTATCACAATACTGTCATGTAACAACTTTTTCACTTCCATGCTCACCTCCCTGTTTCTTATCACTGCTTTCAACGAACCAGCAACCTTCCTTCCCTGCTGTACCCTTTCGAGCACTTCACCCTCCAGACTACCATCCTTACTCATCACACTGCCCAAATACTTAAATTCACTCACATTCTCCATTTCCTTCCCATCCAATCTCACTGTACACTCACTGGCTTCACTTCTCTTGAAGACCATCACTTTACTCTTCCCCACATTCACCTTTAGATTCCGTTTCCTACACACTCTCCCAAACTCATCTACCAAGCCTTGCAGCTCCCCTTCGTCTTCACTCAACAACACAGTATCATCTGCAAACAACAGTACAGGGAGTTTCCAAACACTGCTCTCTCTCACTAGGGCCACTCCAACATCCACTGCCCGACCTTGTATCTCTTTTATAACCCCATCCATATACAGATTGAACAACCATGGAGACATGACACAATCTTTTTTCAATGCAACCTTCAAATGGCATAAAATATTAAGTCATATTATTAGATCTGTACTTAATTTTAAAAATCACCAAATATAAAAAATGTTAGCAAATCAAAGCTTACAAGTGCTACTTAAGAAAATTAAGATACGTTTTAGCCCTTTTGCTCTTTAGCCACCCAAACTGGGGGGGGGGGAATATATGCTAAATATCACTCAATATCTAGCAGCAAACAAACACTTAATTTGGCAACTCTTTGTCTCACACTGCAAGTGCGAGAGATGAGGCAACATTACACAGGAGGTGTTCGTGTTAGTGTAGACACACAAGAATGCTCTGCACACAATTACACTCTTACCTGTCTACTAAGTAAAGCATACAATATACATGGCATGAATAATTATCATTCCAATGTGAATTACAAAGTTAATCTCATTTTGGTGTTGACCAATCTGTTTTTCATGAATACTGTATTTGTTAATAGGAGAGAGATTTCCCATGAAGAGTTGTCCAACCTGGAGGTGCCGGAGCGGCACTCCGGTGAGCTTCGGCAGCACTGCACCACTGCTTTCCACCCAGTCATATGCTTTCTCCAAATCCATGTAGGCTGCATACAACTTCTTTCCCTTCTCTAGAAACTTTTCCACTAAAGACCTAAGAATGAATATCTGATCTACACAACCTCTTCCTTTCCTAAAACTCCTCTGTTCATCTCCAGCTAATTCCTACTAAGTAACCAAACCTAGATAAAAATGCTACTAAGTAACCAAACATTAATAAAAATGCTACTAAATAACCAGACATAAATAAAAATACTCTGAACATTTTTATCATAAATACTCAGCAGGCAAACATTAAGCATCCCAGTACAGGCAAATAATACTGAACATACTGGATTGTATTTGTTAAGTTGTCGCCTTAACACCCGGCCATATCCCTCGGAGATTTTGATATCTAAGTAGTCGATTCCTGCTGCCTTAACCTGTATAAGAACCTGATGAGGGTCGACAATCCTTGGAGCACCAAGGTCTTCCACCACACAGATAGCCTGTAAATAAAGGTTAGTCATACTTAACCCCTTCACCCTGATGACATGCTTACTTATTCTTGCTATCATTACATGATTTTGTTCAGTTAAGGGAAATTTCTCATCACAGTACGGATGAATGGAGTTCATTTCTGGTCCCTTCGCTGCCACCTGACTCTTCAAAGCTCAAGAACATCGTAAAGCACGAATAAACTATAAAATAAGCTATCTAATGAAGGGTGCAATACATCATTTGCAATTTCCACAATTTCTCAGAGCAAAATAATCTGCATCTTGAGCAAAATGTCCAGAATTCATGGTAGTGAAAATATTAACTGACATATTTTTCAACTCTGGCAGCTAACATTTCTCGAGCTGAAATAAAAAGTCTTGTGTCAGATTCAGTAATATACTAGTTTTTATATCAGCACAAACATTAAACCTACTGAACTGTATTACTGTAATCTGCTGGTTACTAAGGGATTCTCTCTGCTGAATAAGTGTCATCAGCCATAATATACAATACTGTACTGCACACATGTTGTAATGACATCAGACATGGAAAGGTTAAATAAAGTTTTGGTACATTTAGTTTCCCTCAGATGAATAAGAGTCATTAAGTAAAACATAAAATACAGTACACATAATGTATTGATATCAGACATGCAATAGTTAAATAAAGTTTCTACATGCAGTGCAGTTGTAATTAATGGAACACTAGATGATAGTTATAATTTTTTATGAGTAGTGTAAAGTAACACAAGTCTGAGACAGAAGTTTATTCCTGACTAGTTTCGCACAAAGGCTTCTGTCATAATGTCTCAACAATTACCATTTTATACTAATAAGTGCATTACTGTCTATCCTGAGGAACATAAGGATGGCAAATGGTCAAATGTGCTGAGTGTGAATTTTAGTAGAAAAAAATAATATATACTCATACCTGTTTCTGTAAAAGTAAGGTGAGCAAGAGAATGTACAGGTAATACAGGATACAGGAAGTACATTCTAAGATCCACCCCCCCATGAACCATTTATACCACTGTGATTAAAAAAAAAAAAATCTACAAATGTTCTCTGAGGCATAACAACAACTAATAATGGTGAAGAGTGATCAGAGGAACCATAGAAAGGCTTTGTGATATGTGTAAAGTAGGTAATTACAACAACTGTTTGTCTGATTACTCAGGCTCTGAACATGCTTACATGCATCAGAATTGTTCATCTGATGGCAGCACTTCAAGCTGATAAATTACAGTATTAAATTTGCAACATTATTTCCATTAATTTTGGCCACCATAAATTAAGGGATGATGATAATCAGTAGATATCATGAACAGTTACAGGCTTCAAATAAGTGTAGAGTGGAAGGATTCACTCATCTTTGGTGCCAGAAGCACAATGAGTCAAATACCGTACAGTACAGTGTGATGGATTTGGGAAAAGCCTCTGTTTTTGCAGTGGAAGCAGATATTTTCCTGTCACCACTACCATCTCAATGCCCTGCTGCCCCTGTGTGACTCACCTCCATGCCCCTGTAACTGTTGGCAACCACTGCTCTCATCCGCTGCGGGGCCACTATGTTATGTCGCAGCCTCATCCCCACCAGAATCCCACATATGCTCCCCACAAAGAAACATGCACCACCAAAATAAATGTGTGTGCGTGTAACTGGAACACATAAAGTTACCAGAGTTACCATCCAACCACATGTTATCGATCTTGCTACTAAATATCAATACTAGTTTATCAAAGAATCCATTACAATAAGTCATCACGAGATGGTTGTGTTAAAAAATATCACAACCTTTCCCATAAAACTGGTGCGTTTAATTGGGGGAAACTGGCAAATAAAGTTCCAAGACAACAATGGAGGAAGGCCAATATAAGATTTGTCTGAATTTACTGTGGACCTATTAAAAAAAAAAAAGTATAGTGTACATAGCCCCACCTAGGTCTCCTACACTTCTCCTGGGGCAACACTGGATTAGATGATGATTGAATATACAGTATATATATATATATATATATATCTGTCTATCTATCTATCTATATCGCCCGATGCCATAATCCCGTAAGGGGGGGCCATTTGACTTTGAGTTATTTGTTTTACAGGGAGGGGCACTAACCCTCCACCAACCCACTTGTTGACACGTAGGGAGCACGTATGGTTTGGTTATATGGTTATCATCCAGCGTTGTAATGGTTTCTTAGCTTACAGGAAGCCATTTGGCTTGTCACTCAATGTAAAGGCACCTGTAAAGGAAAAAAAAGCAATAAGAAGTGACAGGAAAGATGGGAGAAATAGGAAGAGAGAAGGACAGGCATAGAAAAAGAATGATAAAGGCTAAGGAAGAAGTAGGCAGAACTACGTTAAGTGAGTGGATGAGGGTCGCCACCACCTACCACTATACAGTAGGCACGGAAAGTATTGACTTTTTTTGCCGATGTCATTCTTCTTCGCGTTAAGTGAAGTAGGGTCAATACTACCCTCCCCTGTGATGCGAAATGAGCTGACGCTTTTTCAACGGGAGCTGGCAACCCTGCTT
>JAGKTI010003175.1:0-45464 GCA_018397915.1 Birgus latro
TCTGGATTAGCAGGGGTAAGTCCAGATGTCGCTTTTATCGGAATTTCGCATTTTTCGGACTGGCTTGGGACTCAATTAGTCCGTTATCGTGAGGTCTTACTGTATATATATATTTCATTCATTATCCAATCCTATGTTGCCCCACAGATATAAATATACATATATATATATACAGAGATATCCCGATTATCTGGGCTATATGGTGTGAAGGGGTGACTGGTTAATCCGAAATCACAATTAATCCAATCAAAACAAAACACAAGTACAGTACTTTACTGTTAAATTGATTTATTAATGGATTACCTTACTATTTGTATCAGTACTCTGCTTTTCACACATACACACAAGAACTAACAAAAGAATAAGCAATTAAAAAAAAACTATTTCTTCTCTCCGAATCCGGGTCGTCCACCTCGGGTGAATGCGAACGGAGCAATGCCTCATCAACGGGGCAACAAGTGGATGGTGAATCGGCAGCCGTGGACCCATGTGTATTTGAGACACCTGAAGGTCCAGATTCAGGAGAAGAATCTGCTACAGTACCAGGTGGAGAACCAGGGGGAGTAGCAGTACGTGGACGGAAGAACTGCGAAATCCTAAAAAGAATATATATATAAAAAAAAACTCACTATAGTAGCTGCCTTTGGTGTGTCCATTCTTGTAATTAATGAATGATGAAACGATAAAGAAAATGATGGAACTTCGTGATGTAATAAAAAAATAAAAGAACGCATCATTGTTACGTAACTTACCGAGTCTGACGAAATCCTGTGCCTCTGTGCTGCCGTTGTATAATGCCGTCTCTCAGCTTCCAAATGGTGTTGTAGCACCGAGAAAACTCGACGTCGTCTTCCATCCCATCCAGGAAACTGAGAAGGACATCAGCAGCTTCACGTGCCTGTGAGAGACGAGGCCTAGGGACGTTGGCTGCATCGTCATCATCGCCATCGTCATCGTCACTGTCATCATCCTCTCTCCGCTGCACAGACTCGGCAATCTCTTCGTCTGTCATAATTTCGAACCCAGGATCTCCTTCGTCAGCTTCCAGCCATTCCATAATGTCATCAGCTCCTACCTCTTCTCCCCCACGTCTTAAAGTTGCCTGGTATGGCTCAAACCCATCAAAATCTTGGACGGCTTCCTTGTTTTGAAACAATTTGGACCAGGCATTGGCAAGCGTTGTCTGTTTAACATCATCCCAAGCCTTGGCCCAGTTAAATATGGCAAACTTCAGTGAATAATTTTTACACTTTGCCAATGTCCTTTGCCCTCTGGTATCCTCATCCTCGTCATCAACCACAACCATGACCTAGGAATATACATGCAGACGAAAAAGAAAGAAAAATAAAGACGTTGCCAGACCTCCGCAAGAAAGTGTCGTATCGATAGGTTAGGTTGCGAATTTTACTTTTTTTCACAATTAAATTTTACTTCGTAAACCTACCTCTTTGTATAGATTTTATTTCATTAACCTCTTCAATATATTTTACTTCTCACAGGACACAAAACAACCCTACCTGATTGTAACAATCTCGGCACACGTTAGCCAGCATTAAAAAAAAAAAAAGAGGTAAATGTACACTTTATTTGAAGCAGTAGAAAGACCCTGCCAGTTTAATTCATATTCCTTCAGATTATTTTCTGTATTTTTCTGACGTTTCAGGCGTAAGTTACTTTCCTGCAGAAAAAAAAAAATCCTGTTTTTGGAATTTATTTTCTTTATTGCTGTTTCTTTAGCAGGCAGTTTTACCATACTCAGTGGATTATGCCTGTATGTGTTTTTTGTGTGCAAATTAATATTACCGAATCTTGCCCAACATACTGAAAGGTAGATTCGTTTTCCAACTGGATGCTGGGTTATGTTAGTAAGTTAGGGTAGATTAAATTATTAGGTATAGTCAAGCTAGGTTAGGTTAGGTTTAGTTAAACTTAGATTTGGCCAGTACCTTCCACCATTACTAATATTTCCGATCAGATTATTGTCAGTCATATTATGGTTTTTCATTTGCACAACAAATGAGACCTCAAAACACTCAAATGATCTAAAAAACTATCAAATGTTAGAAAAGAAAAAAATACACCCAAAATAGGAAACTGCAATAAGGAACACATTTACCGTTTTTATCATCACGTGCACATACCTACAATTGTCTGTCTTACTAAACGTACTCAAAGGTGATTTTCGTTTCTCAACTGGATGCTAGGTTAGGTTTGGGTAAATTATTAGGTACAGTTAAGCTAGGTTTGGTTAGCTGTAGTAAAACACTAGGTGCCAGTCACTTTCCCCGTTAGGCTGAGTCAAACGAGTTGATGGGGAAACATATTTAGCTTGAAACATTTTACCGCCTCAGAAAAAAATCACAAAGTACAGACTGGAAAAATTGATTTGGTAAGGTGATTTTACTGCCTCTGATAAAACGTATGTTTACCAAAAGAAAAGCTTTTCTTGTACTGAAGGAGTTAATGACACATACGATGAATTAAAACGTACCTCTTCAAGGAATCGTCGTCGGTAGAGTCGCTTGGCTGCGCATATGATGCCTTGATCCATAGGCTGGATAGCCGATGTTGTGTTAGGAGGCAGCATGATGCACCTGATTTGTCCATCATCGCTCACGAGTTCAGAAATGCCAGGATGAGCAGGGGCGTTATCAAGCAGGAGAATTGCTCGTACACGAGCTGGTGCAATATTCAGCACTTCCTGTTGAAATCTTCACACCTCAGGGATGAAATGATCAAAGAACCACTTCTTAAAAATCGCCAAGTTGAACCAGCCTTTCCTGGAGAAGTCGTACAAAACAGGTAATTTATCCATACAGGTGCGGAGACAGCGTGGGCGACGAGCCTTGCCAACCACGAGCGGCTGCAACCGGTGCAGAGCACAACACAGACACACGATCTTTGGAAATTTTGCGTCCAGGAACAGACTCTTCATGGCGCTGTGCAAGTGTGTTCAGGGGCAATGACCGGTAGAATAAACCAGTCTCGTCAGCGTTATATACCTGGGAGAGAAGAAGACCTTCGTCTTGTATAAGCTTCAGCAATTTCTCCCGAAACAGCTGAATTTGTGATGTATCTGCATCCAGAGACTCGCCAAACACACGTCGGTTTACCATAGCATGCCTTGCTTTGAAACGAGAAAGCCAACCATCAGATGCCTTGAAATCCTGAATGCCGATATGGTTAGCTAGCTTTTCTGCAGCACACTTAATCTCCGCACCCCGTACCATAACGCCGACACTCTGTTGCTGAACAAACCACTTATACATTGCGTCTTCTAGACGATCATCCACTGCAATTTTCATGGTTTTTCTGGCAGCCGACGACCCACTAACTTTACAGTCAGTGGCTATCTTACCAGAGAATTCCATTAGTTTTGCCTTGGATTTTCGAATGCCAGACACAGTTTGCTTGCCTATTCCGTAGAACTCTGAGCAGTGCTTAATACTCCAACCAGATTCAAGTTTTTTAATAATTTCCAGCTTCTGTTGCAGCGTCAGGACAGTTCTTTTCCTCTTTGTTCGTGGTGGAGCCATGGATATAAGGATGAAGGGCATTGCCAACATCACAAATATAAAAATAAACCACGGCCATACTGGTAAATCAGCAGAGGTAACAGGTGAGCTAGCCATGGTGAATGTCGCACACGTGAGTGACCGAGTCAAACAAGGGAGTCGTGAGCGAGAGGTGTGGGTGGGGGGTAGACTCACGCTCGTTTACTCGTAGCTCGCTCGCTAGCAACCGCGGTGCTTTCTGTTTAAACTGGAGCTATCATACGGTTAATTTTATGAATTATCGTACCAATTAATCATTCAGTCACGGCCCGATTAATCCGAAGGCTGGATAATCCGAGCCTGGATAATCGAGCTTTCACTGTACTGCGTATATATATATAATACTGTATATATCGTTTTCGTTCATTTTTGTTTTCGTTTTCGTTTTGAAGGCTCCAACATGCTTGCATGCGTTGGCCTTGGTCACCTAATGGCGGCTCTCCACGCTGCTCAATACCTGGCAGCCTCCCTGTTCAGTCCCTTAACCCTGAAGTCACACTTAATGACCTCGTCCCATGTCTTTCTCTGTCTACCCCTCCCAACCCCTCCCGCAATATTAACACCTCTCACCCTCTGTACCCAATTATCATCCCCCATCCTCTCCACATGTCCAAACCACCTCAGCCTACATCTCCTCATCACAACACCAATACACTCCAGTCCCATCCTACCTCTCAACTCTTCCATCGTAAACCCAGCCCCCCCAGGCCTTGCACGCAGGGACGCACTGCACATCCACCTAATCATTGTCATTTCTGTACGTTTAAACCTGCAAATATCCTCTTCCTTTACTGCCCAGGTCTCACTACCAAACAGCATCACACTCCTAACACATGCTGCATACAAATACCCCTTAGCACGTAAGGAGAGTCCTCTCAATGTCAGGAGAGGCAACAGCTCCCTGAACTTCTTCCAACCACTTCTCACCCTAGCAACCGAGCTAACTCCAGCCCCACCTCCGGCACATAACATGTCTCCCAAATAACGAAACTTCTCCACACACTCAAGAGACTCGCCTGCATGTTCAACCCTCTCACGCCTAACAATCTCCACCTGCTCTCCCTGACACACCGCACACATGAAATCGGCATCATCTCGCAGTCTACCTCTAATACCACTACATCTCTTGTGCACCCACTTATCACAAACACTACACAAGATGGAATTGCTTCCCACACCCTTGTGGCAAACTGCACATGGCCACGCTCCCTCTTTTCTGATTGTACCGCCACCAACCCTAGATATCATCACTTTTGTTTTATCTGCATTTACCCTTAAACCCTTGTACCCCATACCATCTCTCCACTTCTTAAATCTTTCATCCGCCTCCTTTTCATTCTTCGCAATCAACACCAAATCATCAGCATACAACATCTCCCATGGGAGTCCATCTCTGAAGTCACGTGAGAGGGCTTCAAGCACCATGATAAACAACAAGGGACTCAAAACTGACCCCTGATGCACACCAACATTCACGGAAAACTCATCACTCAGAGCTCCATTCACTCTTTCCTGGGTGCGAGCACCCATGTACATGGCCATAACCACCCTAACCAGCCACTCTTCCAACCCTAGCTTTCTGATTGCCCACTTCACCACCTCTCTAGGGATTCTGTCAAAGGCCTTTTCCAAATCAACAAAAACAAAATACAATTCCCTTTTCTTTCCAATATATTTTTCCTGAAGCTGTCAAACAATGAATATGGCATCAGTGGTCCCCCTGCCTGGCATAAACCCAAACTGCATCTCATCGATATTCACTCTTTCTCTAATCATACCTTCTAGGACTCTCTCCATTACTTTCGTTATCTGATCTAAGAGCTTTATACCTCTGTAATTTCCCCTATCCAGGGCATCACCGTTTCCCTTGTACACATTTACAATTACACTCCTCAGCCAATCATCTGGGACAACACACTCATATATAATCCTATTTATCAGGTCAGTGACTAACCTCACCCCAGTATCTCCTGAGGCCTTCAACATTTCAGCAGTCAACCCAGACACACCTGCCGCCTTTCCCACCCACATCCTACTTATTGCCTTACTCACAGCATCAATCAAAGGCCAAGGGCCAAACACTGGATCAGCGGGCTCCAAACCTTCTCTATCCCAATCAAACTCCTCATTCAACAATCGACTATAATGCTCTCTCCATGCATCTTTAATATCCTCACTGCTCACCACCACCCTTCCATCATCATTCTTCACACACTGCTCACCTACAATGTCCCAATTATCCCTCTTCACCTGATTTGCCACCCTAAAAATCATATTTTTCCTTCCTCCACGATTTAGCTTATCAAGTAAAAGTCTCTGTGACTCCGACTTCGCCCTGTATACCTCTCTTCTAGCCCTGCGCCTGGCAGCCAAGTACTCCTCCCTGTTACCACCATTCTTCCATTCCCGGAAAAGCCTTCTTTTCTCCTTAACTGCAGCTTCTACACCCTCATCCCACTACCAAGTTACTTTATGTCTTGGTGGGCCTCTTGTCCAACCACATATTGCATCGGTAACTCTCAAGAGGTTGTTCTTAAGGGCTCTATACTGCTCATTAACGCCTCTATCTACGGCTTCCTGTTCAGCCACCACTCTCCTCATCTCACTATAAAAGGCATCCCTTACTGATTGGTTTCCCAGCTTCCATATTTTCCTCCTAGGTACATATGTCCGCCTTCGCATCACTCGATCCTTAAGCACCATGTCACAAATCAACAGTTTGTGCTGCTGCACACACTCCTCGCTTCCTATAACTTTAACATCCCTCACTAATCTCCTATCAACCCTCCTGACCAGAAAATAATCTATCTGACTACTAATTCCCCCGGACTCATACGTAATCAACCGGCTGATTCTTTTCCTAAAATGTGTGTTGCACACAATCATGTCCATAGCCTCCCCAAACTCGAGTATTCTTTCCCCTTCCGCATTCCTCACACCATACGCACATCCTCCATGGACTCCTTCGTAACCTTGAGCTGTTTCACCCACATGACCATTTAAATCCCCTCCCAGAACCACTGCCTCATCATCACCCAAACCACTCACTACGTGTATTAAATCATCCCAAAATCTATCCTTCTCTGCGTCATCCAAACCCACCTGTGGAGCATATGCCGATATAACTGAAACCAACCTCTGCCCGACCAAAATTTTCACTACTAATATTCTATCACTGACTCTCATAACATTCATGACATATTCCACCCATTTCTCTGCAACCAACACACCCACACCCCCATATCTGTCAGTTCCCCCCTGCCAAAACAACTTATAGTAGCAATCCTTCCCAACAATCTTTCTGGCTGATCCACCCCTGTACTGGACTTCCTACAGACGTGCCACATCCACCCACCTCCTACTGAATGCCTCAGCAACTAGCAACTTCCCCTGCTCTTCCTCTCAACCTTCCCACATTCCACGAACCCACCCTAAACCCCCTGGGTGATTTGCTGTCCTCAGGCTTGCTTAGGTTCCTGTTTTTGTTCATAGTCATAGTCGGTAAGATAAAGGGGGATAAACATTCCAAAGGCCCGACCCATTGCACAGACCCAGGTCCAGGCAATGGATCTGGGACCCCTAGCCCACCAGCTTACCAGTGGCTGTGGTAGTGGCCTCGGGGCACCCTGCCAGGAGAGCTGCAGGGACACCCTCCAAGCACGGCCTGGCACTGCAACTGCCCCGCCATTATACACCCAATGATAGGGCAGCCTCCTGGGGCGGTACTCCCAGGTTCGGGCCCCTCTCTATTGAGTGGAAGCGGCAGCCTGGGAACCGCAATGCCCTGTACCCTCTAGCACAGGTTCGAGCTCCATCTCGCCCCAGATCTATGATCTATGCCGGTGGAACTCCAGTCAAGCCTTCCCCCAAAGTCCGCCACTAGGTAGCGGGGCCAAAGTTTTCTGGCCGCATGCCCTTGCTGGCGTCAACCCCTGTAACGTAGTGGGATACGTTGTGTAATATGTAAAGCGCATGTGGTGTAGTGCATAGGATAGTTAGAGGAAATGTTTGGGAGAGTATACTGGTCTACCCTCCATGTTACTGTCACACTGAAAAGGTCAGCAAAGGGGGATGGTTAGGTAACTAATGATACAGGAGCTCCAGCTCTCCCTATCACCAGTATTCCCATTCCACCATTATTCCCCTCGGGAGTACTACCCTGTTCTGCCCGTTCTACAGCCTGCTCCTATATACAGTAAACCTCGATAAAACGGACTTCAGTAGACCGGAATTCGCTTTTATCGGACTCGAGGAGCTACCGGACTAAACTCCTGTATATCGGAAAAAGTCCAGTATAGCCAGAAAGCAGTCCAGACTGCCTGACAACTTCAGCTATGTTCACCACAATAAGACAAGTAAAAGACATGTTTTTCAGTGCACAGTACAGTATTATTATATCATTTGATTAATGTAGTGAAGGTATAACACAGTACAATACTGCAATGGTGGTGAAAACCACTGATGCAATCCGGACTAATGTCTGATTTATCGGAAAAAGTCCAGATTAGCAGGGATAATTCCGGATGTTGCTTTTATCGGAATTTCGCATATTTCAGACTGGCTTGGGCCGCAATTAGTCCGTTATAGTGAGGTCTTACTGTATATATATATATTAAACAGAACATTATAGTGAGGTCTTACTGTATATATATATATTAAACAGAACATAGGAAGAAAAAACAAATTAATAAGAAAAATAATCCATACACCAGATTACTGGTGTCCTTCATTCATAAAAAATCTGTAATAGTTGAACTTAGATAACTGTATTGAAGTTTGGGGGGAAGCAACTCCAGGGAAGCCAGTTCCAGAGAGGTACAGTCCGTGGAATAAATGAATTCTGATAGGCAGAAGTTCTGCAGTATGGCTGTGTGATATTCCAGTCATGAGTGCCACCAGATCCCCGTGTAGCACAAGGGAAGGCATGGAGAGGTTGCACAGTGGACTCCACTTCGTCTGAGCATATGCCATAAAAGGATCTGTTAAATAATGCAAGGAGGGAACATTCTTTCTTACTTGTCGGGGAGGTAGTTTTTTTGTAATAGCAGGGTTTTTAATCATTATTGTTCTGAATTTTGTCTAGTAATTTAGTAGTTAAGTTAGACTGCTGAGGAATGTATGTGAAGTACAGAGACTGGTTAGGATATGAAATAATGTGATGCATGAAAGATGTGAAGTGAGGAAGTCTGTGGACACCAGAATCAAAGAGAGTGTACTGAGATGGTATGGTCATGTGGAGAGAATGGATAACAATAGAGTGGTGAAAAGGGTTTATATGAGAGACTGTGAAGGAGGGAGGATGCGAGGTATGTCTAGGAGAAGGTGAAGGGATATGGTGGATGAGTGTGTGAGGAAGAGAGGTTTGGTAGTTGGTGAGGCTGGGGGACTGACAAGTGATGTAGCTGGCTGGATGATTATTGTGAGCAGAAGCACATGATCAGTGATTTGGCATGTCTTTTTAACGTGACAGCTTCTAGATTGACTCTATCGGATAATTTTATGTGAAGCTACAGAACGTGGTGAATGTTTTTGGCGTATCAGATAGAGCCAGGATTGCGGGAGCTTGAATGGTGAGTGAATGGAAGCATAGCCCATTAGATGGGGCAGATTTGTACTGACTGGATGTAACTACTCCTCACAATCTCCTTGGGTGGGAAAGGGTGTCCGGATGATGATGATGATGTTTTAGTGCAACCTCTCGACATCCATTCCACAAGGGTGAGCAATATTCTAGCAGAGAGCACACATGATTCCTATAAATTAAAGTAACTGCTTGCCAGTGAGGAAGTTACAGACTCTGTACAATAATCCAAGTTTCCTTGAGGCGGTTTTAGCAAGTGACGCGACATGAGAGGTCCAGCTGAGGGCATTGTTAAGTGAAACACCGAGAATTTCAGTACTTTTGGAAATGGGAATATTAGTAGCATTGAAAGTAATATAGGAATCTGACAGTATCTGTCTATTAATAATTTGTTTATACAGTAGTTGGTTTTACTAGCATTAAATGATACAAGGTTATTTTTTCCCCATTCAGTGATCTTAGATAAGTGTTGATTTATGGAGATGGCTTCACTGAGTTGAGAGTTAGAGATATTAAACTTTGTGAGTGGGTGTGTGAATGTGAATGAAATGTGATGTGTTGAGTCATCTGCATGTGAATGGATGGGATTGTGGGTGACAGATAAGAGATCATTAATATGAACTAGGAATGGGGTTGGCATCAGAACTGATACTTGTGGTATGCCAGCATTAATTGAGTGGAAATTGGAATATACATCGTCTGCTTTTACTCTTGCTTTTCTGTTGCTGAGATATGAGGAAAGCAGAGGAACAAAAAATATTAGTTCATAGCAAGGGAGTTTGGATAGCTTTGGAGAGCTTTAGAAATATTGAGGGCTACTGCATGAGTTCTCCATGTTGGTCAGTTGACTGATCATGAGATTATATCGATGGTGGATCTTTCGTGGCAAAAACCATATTGTCTATCACTGATTAAGTTGTTGGATTCAAGGTGTTTAACTATCGTTTTCGTTTTCGTAGGCTCCAACATGCTTGCATGTGTCGGCCTTGGTCACCTAATGGCGGCTCTCCACGCTGCTCGATCTCTGGCAGCCTCCCTGTTCAGTCCCTTAACCCTTAAGTCACATTTAATGACCTCGTCCCATGTCTTTCTTGGTCTACCCCTCCCAACCCCTTCCCCAATATTAACACTTCTCACCCTCTGCACCCAATTATCATCCCCCATCCTCTCCACATGTCCAAACCACCTCAGCCTACCTCTCCTCATCACAACACCAATACACTCCAGTCCCATCCTACCTCTCAACTCTTCTATTGTAAACCCAGCCCCCCCAGGCCTTGCACGCAGGGACGCACTGCACATCCACCTAATCATTGTCATTTCTGTACGTTTAAACCTGCGAAAATCCTCTTCCTTTACTGCCCAGGTCTCACTACCATACAGCATCACACTCCTAACACATGCTGCATACAAAGACCCCTTAGCACGTAAGGAGAGTCCTCTCAATGTCAGGAGAGGCAACAGCTCCCTGAACTTCTTCCAACCACTTCTCACTGTAGCAACCGAGCTAACTCCAGCCCCACCTCCGGCACATAACATGTCTCCCAGATAACAAAACTCCTCCTCACACTCAAGAGACTCACCTGCAAGTTCAACTATGTACTTATTAATTACATTTTAAATACTCTACCATGAGAAGACATGATAGCTTTTGCTCTTAAATCAGAGGAATAATGTTGGTGATGCTATACAATGTGTAGCACCAATTGAGTTCCTCACTCAGAAATGGTCGGTGCGAGAAAAACGATATGGTTGCGTGTGGGGTGAGCGATGGGTGCAGGAGCTGTGGGAGCATTTCTGCGCATCCTGGCAGGTGGGCGGGCACAGCTGGCCACAGGAACGCACATAGTTCAAACTTTTTGCCCATCGCTCCTGGACAGAACATTGGAGGACCTATTGTTAAACCTGTTCTCAGCCATTGTTAAGCAGGGTAGGGTGGTTTTTCTGCTCAATCACTAATCTGGGGTATTGCATATAGAGGTATCGTAAATGGAGGTTTGCCTGCTTGGGTAGTGTGATGAGGAAGGATGGAAGTTTGGAGGGTGAAGTGCTTGAAAGGGTACAACAAGGAAGAAAGGTTGCTGTGTCCTTGAAAGCAGGGATAAGAAATAGGGATGTGGGCATGAAAGTAAAAAAGTTACTGCGTGATAGTGTTGTGATACTAACTCTAATGTATGGAAGTGAAGCTTCGACCTTGTTAGAAGGACACCCATCAAGAGTGAGAACAGTGGAAATGAGTTATTTTAGAGGAGCATGTTGAGTTACATGGAGAGACAGACTGACAAATGAGGAAGTGAAGAGCATTGTGGTGTGGATGTGATAGAAAGTGTTAGGAGGAATTCATTGAAGTAATTTTTTCATGTGGAGAGGATGTAGAGTGAGAGACTAATGAGAGTGAGGTGGAGGGGGGGAGTGGGACGGGGAGGCCAAGGATGAGATGGAGAGATGGAGTGGAGAGGCATATGATAGATGGGGTTGTGAGCTGGGAGCAGGGCAGTGAAATTGCAAGGGACAGGGTGACATGGAAGCAATTTGTTTGTTGCCACCCCATACAGGATTAAGATGTCTGGCAATAGACAGATAAACATAATTTATTTTGGCCACTGTTGTATTTATTGCTGGTTGTGACTGCTCAGATGCCATTAGAAAATCATAGGCTTCATATGATGTATTCACATGTAGGATTCTGAAATGTTCAGTAACAGAAAAATATAACTTGCAAACAGAATGATTTTGTACAATCACTTATGAAAATTACTGCTGGTACTGTATTACATGTATATGGTGCAAATACTCGTGGATTCTTATGAATCACTCATTTTGTCAAAATTGAATAGTACATCGTTCTATTCTCTTATGTTTTTCACTGTCCAGGCAAGGAACAGCTTTTACATTTTTATTTTTCTTAAAAGTAAGGAAGAAAGTAGAATGAAGCGGTAGAAGCCTGTACACTGTTCTTTCTAAACAAGAGTCAGATTCACAATCCAGTGACTGAGATATCTGGACACTTGAATTTTAGAAGTTTGGGAGGTTGTTGGCAGTGGGAAGTTCGGACTGAGGATGACAGTTCCTTAATTGATCTGTATCATACATGGAGAGATTATTAGTTGACTTTTACATGAGGGAGTTGGACATTCATATAAACAAACCTTTAAGCATTGATTGGATAAACCCAGTTAGCCTTGAGATGCCAAGGAATTTTCTTATTGGCTGTGGTTATTGTGCCTGAATACTTGCCTCAGAGATGTACGTTCCAGGCTAATCACCTCTAGCATACCTTGGGTATAATCCACTAACTATCGTGTATACCCAGTCTGTTATCGAGCAGTTCACATGTTTTGGATTGGAACCTCTCTCTCATTCCAGGCTTTAAACCATCCTTCTTAGTTTGGCCCTTAATGTTTGGTTCCCTTGTTAGTGAGTGATCTTTTCTTACCGCATCTTGACTAATGAACAGATTACCCTTTCTTCCCTCAGATCAACTGTTGAGCTGCTTATCTTTTCCTTCCCCTTCTTGAATGAATGGTGTTATGTTTTCTGAGACAAATTAGTGATTGTGTGATATTTTTTCCTGCAGTATTAAGTGGATAATGCTTTTTCCCCCCACAGATTCACTAATGAGTGTGTGATAATCAGTGGTACTACAAAAGTAAAGCCACCATGTGAGCTGCAGTTGGCTTCCATGTCTGCCCTCACCAGCAAAACTTCTTCACAGGCCTTCTTTCTCCGTACCCTTAAAGTCATCATCCAGCTCAGGGATGCCATCAGGTTGGCACGCACCAAAAAAACAGGTCTGGCTCATTTTGTTGATCTTGTAATCTTTGATTTGTACAGTACAGTGGGCCATTGTTTTGCTGTCTGACCCTATTCCCTCCACCCCCATAGCATTAAGATAGTGGAAAACAGAAGACTCTTATAATTATTATTGCTGCATGAGGGGTGAAAATGTGGGTACAGTTGAGAGTGCTTAATGTTTCAGTCAGGAGATACTGTTATGTGGTTCTATGCTAACACCAGATTGTTCACCCCCAGACATCATACTGTACCACCAAACAAACCAAAGCCTGGCAGGCTGAGAAAAACCATGCAAGACAGCCTCTTAACACCTCCATTTTTTTTTTTTTTTACTAAAATCCTGCTATTTTCAGATGATTATTTTCAAATTATGAGAATCCTTTGCCATTGAAAGGATTAAAAAGAGCAGAGTCTAATCTCTCTTGTGCAAAAAATGTCTCCAAAGCTGAATAGAACATCAGGAGATAGTGACAAAATAAAAATGTGTCCAAGCTCAAGGGGTTCAAGTCATGAGGTGGTGAAACACTCAGCTTAGTTTCTGAGCTGATGGATACATCCTGAACTCATAGAAATATTATCATTAACAATTCAACATTACCTCCAGAAAGAGCAGAACATCTGAAGAAAATTTATTGCAAAACTTCTTATAAGGGCTTTGAAGCATGAGCTGATTTAGCAAAAGAAACATTATTTCACAAAAGAACAGTGTTATAATATGAAGGTATCTTAATAGTTTTCCTTTACATGTATCCATATAATTCCAATAAAGATGTGATTGTAGCGAGGGCCATTCATTTTGACTTGCCGTTTATTGTCAAAACTATCAACATCATCTGTGGCAGAGAGTCGTAGTATGGATATGCATCGGTGTTGCTGCTATCCAAGTTGCAAGTTGTACTGTTGTTCTTACCCAGAAAACAGTCCATAGTGCATAAGGGTGATGGAAGCCTACTTGCTGCTAACATTTGAGATTTGTGGATGGAATGTTTGATGCTTGATTGGACCCCTTGCCATGAGATCAAAGAAATATTAACTAAGGGAAAAGATCTTAGAGGTTTTAAAGTGTCCTGGAAGCTTTCCAGACCTCAGTCCATTTAAGAGCTGTTGTAGCTAAATGAAAGAAGCCAGATAGCTGTACTATAACATTGGTGCCCAAATTGAGTGTAGTATATAATCAGTGCCCAAACTACGGAGGCTTAATACATCATTGGTGCCCAAACTACGACGGTGTAATACAAAATCAGTGGCCAAAACTACAGTAGGTTTAATACTTTTACTGCAGTGGCAGTATCATAACCACCAACCAATGGGATCTGTTTCATTGTGACATGACTGTCATTGCTCTAAAGCTCAAAACAAGGGAAAAGTTTTCATTCAACATCATTTCTCAGAACTTTTGCCACACCTCAGTAATTTGGCCTTATCTCTTCCAGTGAGGTAGCCAAGCCGTACCCCCACTTTTGTGGTGCCATTACAAATACTCCATTAAAGTTTTTAGTTCATATTTTTTAATATTTTAACATTGTTTCTGACCCCAGGGGTGACACAGACAGGGACTGTGCTGCCTGAGGCTTTGCCCTAGGGATGACAAGAAGACAAACTTGTGTCGCTGGTAAAGTGGTGGGGAAAGTAAACTTGTTGGGCTGATACGCCTATGGAACATTCTTCCATGTTGATTGTACTGATGTTGGATGAGGAGAGACTCAGATTTATGACAAAAAAAGAAGCCCTGCTTCAAATGGTTTTGTGAGAGCTGTGAAGCTTGGTTTGAAGACTTCCTTAAATCATCAGAAGTCATCTTTATGCAGGATTGACCAACTGGATCCAAAAGGTGGCGGTTGAGGCTATTATGGGAATTGGCCTGAGGCTTGAGGTTCTCAGAAGGAAATTGGATACCTCTGGGCCAGTAACAAAACGTACTCCTCTCTCTGCCAGGCCATTTACTGACATTGTCAAGGATGGAATTAAGGAATTGAAGGAGTCAGATTCAGACAGACATGCAGTGCAGGAGAGTGAACAGCAGGTACTGGTATAAGACTATAGAAGGAGATAAAGGTAAACAGCGCCACCTCAGTTTCTGGGAGCAGTAAGACATCCCCCAGGACCGACCCAGTCACCAGCTGTAAAGGTGCAAACACTGGTACTTTTATAACTAAACTTCCTACAGAGAAGGCAAAGAAGGATGGTGACAATGCAATGTGCTTATTAATTGATGAGGAGGCTAATTTCATTGTTTCTGAATCTAAAAAAGCTTTACCAAAAATTACTGATGCTGAAATTTCCATCATGATTCCATATAGTGAAGTACTTGCACACACATTGTAAAGAACATCAAGATTGCATAGCTTTTGGATCAGTGTGTTATGGTCGACCTTCTCGTCTTAAAAGAAAATGGTGACAGCAAGTGTGCTTTGCTAAAAATGTCACTAAATGGATGAAAAGGCTCTACGTAACTCCCAGGGATATGTGTTTGTGGAGTTTAATAGTTGTAAAGCTTATGACAGGTTTTGGATTATTCAATGTGACCACTGGCAGTAACTTCAGCACCTTGTGTCCGATTGTCTCCTAGCAATCTCATGATCTAGTTTGTGCCTTCTTTGCTGATCATCATGAGTACAAGTTGTGCACCACAAAGAAGTCAGCCCATCTTGGAAATTGCACATCAGTGTAGTTGCCCCCTGATTCCATTGTCTACTTTGCATCTAGTGCAGCTTATCCCTCTGATGATATCTCACTGTAAAATGTTAATAGAGAACACTGGTTTTTCTTTCTCAGAAAATTCAAAAAGTCCTTTGTAGGAGTGAATATTTGTCTGCTGGATATTCACTGTCTTAAGAACAAAATGAATCGGATAAATGAGTCTTTGGATGAGTTCATCCTTGACCTTGTGTGGCTTACAGAGAACTGGTTCTTTGATTCTGGTATCAGTATCATTCATAATCCCTTGCCCTGGACACATTATATAATAAGCATCCCCAGGTCCATTGCAGATCATCTGGATGGTGGTGTGGCAGTTTGGGAATTGCTGTTATCTCTTGACTTGGTCATCGAATTATCGACCCCTGTTTCGTGGATGACTTTCTCTAAACTTGGGGGATTGCTGATTTGTGTTGACATCAACTACTGGATTGACAGTCTGCAACGGAAACTCTTTGCCTTAGAGTTCCTTGAACTGACTGACCAGAATAATTAATCTTGTCTTACTTAACCCATATTTTGGGATGCATCCTCAATTTGATTCTGTCTCATGCTGCTGTAGCTGCACAACAGATACTGAGGTTGATGTGCATGATCCTGCCATCTCTGATGATGCTTTCATTACCTTTGGCTTTGAAATCCCAGACCTTCTTCTTATAGGAAGGTATTGTAATAAGATTTAGAAACAGTGAAAATATTTATCAGAATCTGGTCTGCCATGTTGTTGATATGCTTTTAAACAGCTTAAATTTCTTATCTTTCATCTAACAAATTAATCAAGTTACATAACAGCATTTTATGTAGATCTTTTGGGGCTGGGAATACTGTAACTTTGTAATGATCAAAATGAAGTTGATTCTTGTGGCAATAATTAGAAAAAGCTAGCTGCAGTTATGAATAATTTTCTGGGTCATTGGAACATGACTGCAAGACCATCTTCGACATCTGGTACTCAGTTGAGTTCAGACTTTGCTTCTTTTTTCACAGCTAAGATATCATGCATTAGAAGTGATTTAAATAGAACATCCTTTATTGAAGTATTTTCATTTGAAATCCAAATGCTACATGCTCTAAATAATATCCTTTCATCATTCCATCCAGTGGATATAAACACAGTTGTAAATGTGTAAAAAATACCAGCTATCTATGTCCTTGCAACAGAATTTATTTCTAAAATAATAAATTGGTGCTTGAGGATAACTTCTTGCAGTTAGAGAAACATGCCTTGTTAACACCCTCTTCTCAAGAAACCTGGTCATGACATACAGAACATGTCAGATTATTGTCCAGTATCCAACTCATATTTTCTGTAAGAAGTCACAAAGTGGGCTGTACTTGATCAACTGCTGCCACTACTAGAGGAAAATAAGAGTAATCCCCCTCATCCAGTCTGTATATAGAAAATACCATTACCCTGAAACTGTCTTGACAAAGATACACTGTGATATGGTGGAGAATACTTGTACTGGAATGTCCTCTCTGCTGGTTTTACTTGATCTATCACCAGCGTTTGACATGGTAGTTCATGAATTAATGCAGTGCAATCATCACTTACATGATATTTGCAATAATGCCCTTTTTTGTCGTAGGTTGTACTTTCCAGGGAGATTCCAGCATATGCTGGTTCAGACAACCTCTGACTTCATTTCCTTGCTGTATAGGGTTCGTCAGGAATCGGTATTAGATCCATTTCTTTTCACTGCATTACCAGCAGTTTGTTATATCTGCTTGATACATAACAGTGATGCTTATCACTTTATTGGTGATGACACTCAGTTTATATGAATATAACAAATACTGCTCCACTAAAATAAAACATGAACTCCTGATGATTGAAGTAAATATGTGGCTGGTTAACCCGAGGCGTTCCGACGACGTACGTGTGCGTTGCAACGTTTTGTTACGGTGACACACGACGACGTACCCATACGTTACACATTTGCAAGGTCTGTCAGTTGCACAATTTTCAAATCTCGTGCTTGATTTTGGGTACGTAGGCACAGGACACCTTCTCTTACCCGCCACCAGAGAGGGACATTTGGTGACCCTGCGTGACCCGTGCACAGCCTTGTCTCAGTCACTCACCTGTTAGCAGTCCCCCAGGTCAGACATGGCATGCCGAGGTCTCTTTGATGCTGAAATTCAAGCCTCCCTGGACGACTTCACAGGCGATAGTGATTCGCCACTCGATAATGATGTGGTGGATAAAGATTACGTGCAGCCAGAGGAGGAGAGTAGCAGCAGTGATGAGGAGGTCCCATCCCCTAGGAAGCGCCGCTACATTACGTATCATGCTGCTAGAGAGGGCCAGCCTGCACCCCAACCACGTGCACACACCTCTCTCCAGCCTCTACAGGAAAGGGAGGGCGATAGCGAGGACAAGGACGGAGCCATGGGACATGCTGCCACGTGGTACAGCTGTAAGCACATCTCGCATCGGGGACCGGAGGGGCCAGCGAGGAGAAAAATAAGGTATGGGCCTAGTGTTTTGTTTGGGGAGGGCAGAAATGGCGTGGCGGGAGTGCATAGCGAAGGGGAAAGTGGTGTGGCGGGAGAGTGTGTTGAAAGGGAAAGTGGCAGGAGTGAGGCGGCGTGCTCACATGGTGCAGCGAGGGAGCAGGGAGGCTCACGTGATGCAGCAAGGGAGCAGGGAGGCGAGGAGGAGCCACTCCCAAGCATGTCATTTGCTCCTCAGTATTCCCACACTTCCTCCTCACAGCCCCCTGATGTTTCAAAAGGCCGAAAGGGGATGGGAAAAGGCTGAGGGAAGAGGAGCGCGAGTGGGGAAGCCCGCCACTCTCCACCTCCCCAACCTCCCCCACCACCATCTCCCCACCCTGACGATGGGGGCGACGCCAGTGTGAGATGGGACTGGGAAGATGGGAGTGATTTTACTCCCATCATTTACCCCTTCACGGAGGAGTGGAGGTCTTGTCTGCACGGCTCCTGGAATCCACCCAGGCTCCACAAGGGTGGATGTAGGAACTAGGCAAACCACACTCACCGGCCGCCTCACGACGTGAACTGCCAAGGCTCCCGGTTGCATACCACAGGAACCTTCCGATGACATAATCACTCGTGACTTAGCAGGTGTGTGCGTGCGCACACACACTTACACTCTCATCCTCTCTTCTTAATTTGACAGAAGATTCCAAGGACGAAGCTGGATGGTCTATTTGCGTCTGATACACACTATGTATCCAATACATAAACTTTTGTGTGAGTACCATCAACACCTGATACACACTATGTATCCAATACATACACTTTTGTTTAATTACTATCAAGACCCAGTCTGTGGCCACATACAGATATGTGATGTCTCTTGAAATATTATAAACTTTCTAGTCTCGGCTGACTGCTGCATGCAGCTGCTCAGTCGAGGCACCTTTCTTGGTGAGACAATCAGCCAGTTGTTGTGATGTATCCACCCAGGATACCTCATCAATTCGTGCGCACACACACTAACACTCTCGTCCTCTCTTCGTAATTTGACAGAAGAGTCCAAGGACGAAGCTGGATGGTATATTTGCGTCTGATACACACTATGTATCCAATACATAGACTTTTGTGTGAGTACCATCAACACCCGATACACACTATGTATCCAATACATACACTTTTGTTTAATTACTATCAAGACCCAGTCTGTGGCCACATACAGATATGTGATGTCTCTTGAAGTATTATAAACTTTCTAGTCTCGGCTGACTGATGCACGCAGCCGCTCGGTCGAGGCACCTTTCTTGGTGAGACAATCAGCCAGTTGTTGTGATGTATCCACCCAGGATACCTCATCAATCTCCCCCCGCTCCAACATGTCCCGCAACACAGCAATATCAATGCGCAATTTCCTGTCTTCTACTCTCCAACAGGAGTAAAGGGCGTCCACCAGACTCTTGTTGTCGACGAAACACTTTATTTTGATTTTTCCACATCCAGAAACCTCACGCAATATGTTGGAGAGAGATATAGCCGTTTCAGCACATTCAAGCAGCTCCAACGCCTCGGCAGATAAGGTAGATTTGACGACCCTCCTGATCTTCCTTGTCTGCCAGAATATAGGACATCTTGCCTCACTAGCATCTTGTAGGAAGATCACAAAACTTCCCTGAGATCCATTGCCTACAAGGTTGGCAAATGAGGCATCCAAAAAGCACTCTATATGACAGTCCTCAATCAGCCCCATTCTTGGAATGTATAGCTTCATGTTGTCAGTCTTCACCCTTCAGATCAACTTATTGAGTCTAAGCAAATCCGCTACGGTAGCTCGGTTGCTATTCACACTCATCTAACACACATCAAAGGCAATATCTGGCCGAGTGTATGTGTTAATCCAGTTGAGTTGCCCAATTAATGCTCGGTACTCCATTTTCTCAGACTTGGACAGCTCCCCTGATTTTACTGCTGCACGATGTTTACTCAGCGTGACTGGTTTCAAAGATGAAGCATACTGGAATTGGTCGAGCGTTATGCTGCCATCGATATTGGGAGACCAGTGTATTTGAAGGCTTTTGATTCTGAACTGCCGATGAGGAATATTTGACTCAACCGATTTATCACTTGCTGTTCGAACTCATGTGTACCAGCCCAAAGGAAGTCGTCGACGTAGATGCATACAATGCCTTCGACTTTACCACCATTGCTCCAAGAGAACAGTGCTGAATCCAGTGATGACACTTTAGCTCCGAGACTCAACAGCTGATCTTTTACATGCAGATACCAATGCCTAGCAGCATCACAAAGGCTGTAAACAGTTTTCTTTAGTCTCCATAACTTACCATTTGCATATTCAGGTGGAGGACGTAAATGAACAACTCTCTCAATGTCGTTACCTTGCAGGTAGGCAGCTTTCACGTCCATAGTGTGGCAATCCCACTGATTGGTGGAGGCCAAAGAAAGTGCCGGTTGGTGGAGGCCAAAGAAAGTGCCAAACGCACTGCTTCCTTTGAACAAGTAGGCGAGTCTTTTCGGAGATCCACTGTGTCTTCCTCAAATCCTCTGGCAACTAAGCGGGCTTTAACGATAGGCTTTCTATTTTTCAGTTTTTCTGTCACAACCCATCGAACCGTTATGGCACCTTGCCCAACATCATCTACTTCCCCATACACATCATTATTCTGCCAATTTGTAATTTCATTTTCCTTAGCGCATAATAGGGCCTCAGAGTTGAAAAGAACAAGCATTTCTTTGTCATCATCAACCACTTCTCATTCGCTAAGATCCCTCTCCAAATCTATCCAATCAATGCTGCCATCAGAGTCCCTCTTCAAATTATAACAGTGTTTGTACTTTCCAGTGGCTTTACCTGCCTGACTTATAATCCTTCCAGACACCAACTCTCCACTTTCTGAATGTATTCCCTTTATACGTTGACCAACAGAAACTTTGGGAAGCTGATTAATCGGAACAGAAACTGTGGGAGGCTCATCGATTGGGACCACACCATCTTCCGACTCGTCATCTGGTGGATAGTCATTCAGCACTTGCGTAGGATCATCATTAGGCTTCTCTTGGACAACATTGTTCTTCTCATCACTGCTGACATCACTTTCAACTGTAGTATCTTGCTCTGGCGCTCGCGCTAGACGACATACGTGCACTCGCACATATACACCGCTGTGTTTCACCAGAATTTGTTTCCCATCTCTGCCTATTACAATTCCGGGACCGTGCCACTCATGACTGTCATTTCTTTTGTAGAAGACTTCATCTCCATTCCGGATGTCGTTTAGGTCACTCGAACGTACGTTGTGCCGCAGAGCCCTAGCCAAGCGTTCATCTGATTCGGTCTTTATAAACTCTTGTCTAGCTAAATGAAGAGCGTTCAAGTTGTCTCTCACAATTTTCGATGGTGATGAAGGTTCCAAGGCTGGAGGATCATTTGAGTACACATTTGGCAGACCAGGGTTTTGGCCAAAAACAAGTTGGTTAGGAGAAAAGCCTGAGTAGTTGGTGAGAGCATTTCTTGCCGATACTGCCCATGCCAAGGCCACATCCAATTCACACTGGCTATCAGCCATTATCTTCCTAACAATGTCACCAATGACTGCATTTTGACGCTCACAGACTCCTTTGCTCCAAGGACTCTCTGCAGACGTTGTCATGATCTTGATATTGAAGGCCTCTCCCAATGCTCGCATTTCCGCATTATTGAATTCACAGCCATTGTCTGTAAGAATTTTTCTAGGTGTGCCAAACACAGCAATCCAGCTCTGAAATATTCCTTTGATAATGGTGGGCGCACACTTATCCGCGATTACCATCGCATTACAATACCTGGTCGCCAAATCAACAAGGACTAAGAAATAATGCCTTCCCCAAGCTTTTAAATCCATGGCTATGGCTTCGTTAAACTTAGACGCCATGGGCAAACTGACTACAGGTCGGGGCTTGGTTTTCTTAAATCTGCAACAGACTGTACAAGCATCAGATACAGCCTTGACAGCCTGTTCCAGTTTTGAACTTTTAATTCCCGCATCTGTGATCAGTTTAATTAGTTTTGCCGATGTAGGGTGTCCAAATTGCCTGTGAAGCTTCAAAGCGGTTTTTTCTACATCACCCCCACGAGATGCCAACATGATTGTTTCACAAAATTCATGATCTAGTCATAAGGAAATTGGAAGTAAGTAATGGCCTGAAGATGAGGACTTTAAATCAATGATAGTTCCACAAATTTTGACCTGGTCAGTTCCAAGGTTAATCATCATTTTTGCTTTTTTCATGATATGTCTACTCAACAGCAAGGGAATATTGCAGTCCATAACATCAGTCACGATGGTAGCACACATGTTTCCAATGTAGCAGGGCAGAGTAACACGTTTGAGGGAAGAAACTGTGACACCATCAGCAAAAGTAAACGTTGAGGATGACGCTTCTTCTCTTACAGCATCACGTTCATAATCAGTCAGCTCACTTAGATAGCAATTGATCCATTCAACTCCACATACAGTTGTAGAACACCAAGTGTCTAGAAGAGCACATTCCTTAGAGTCTTCTACTAGAGTCTGTAGACTGTAGCATCAGTCGAGCAGGGCAGTACTCCCAAGGAGGATGGAAAGCTGATGACAGGGAGAGCTGGAGCTCCCGTTTCATCAGCCCTCAGGACTTGTTCCTGACCACCCCCCTTTGCTGAACTTTTTCAGTGTCTCAGTAACACAGAGAGTAGACCAGCATGCTCTCCAATACAAGTTTCTCTAACTGTCAACACCAAACTACATACACGCTACACACTACACTTCCTTTTCAAATTTTTTAAAAAATGGCGACTATTAATCGTGCCTCGGAGTCCCCAGGGGGGGGGGACCATAAATGCCCCCACCATCTGCCCCTCTCCCGGTGATGACTCTCAGAGCTGCCTGGAACCACTGTCTGACTCACTCCTTCTTCATTTCTGTAACATTCGCAGCCTTTCTTCTAACTTTCGCTCTGTTGAGCATCACCTCTTCTCCTCTAAACCTCACCTTCTCTTTCTTTCTGAGACTTAGTTGTCTGAGACAACTGAGAGCAAACCCTTTTCTGTATCCTCGTACTTTCTCTATTCTCATTTCAAAGCCAAGGGTGGCTGTTGTGTATATGTACGCAACGATCTATCTTGCTCTCATGTTCCTCAACTTGATTCTTCTGAATTCTCTACTCTCTGGCTTCGGCTGTCCTGTCATACTCTGACTAAGTATATCTGTGCTGTTTACTTATCTCCTAATTCTACTGACTATCAAAAATTCTTTGACTATCTTACTTCTACGATGGAACACATTCTATCCATTTCTCGTTTCTCTGAAATCTCCATTCTAGGAGATTTCAATGTTCACCACCACCTTTGGCTCTCCTCTCCTTTCACTGATCCACCTGGTGAACAAGCCTACATCTTTTCTATCCTTAATGACCTAGAGCACCTTGTACAGCACCCTACCCGTGTCCCTGACCGCCTTGGAGAGAGTTCCAACATACTTGACCTTTTCCTAACAACTAATCCTTCTGCTTACACTGTTAATCTTTTCTCTCCATTGGGCTCCTCCGATCACAACCTTATTACCTTAACCTGTCCTTTCGCTCCGGTACAGCCTGTGGACCCTCCAAAGAAACGCAGCCTGTGGCACTTTGGAGCTGCAGATTGGGAGGCCCTCAGGCAGTACTTCTTTGATTGTCCTTGGAATGATTATTGCTTCCATGGCCGGGAGCCGTCTGAGTGTGCCCTGCGCGTTACGGAGGTTATTCTCTCGGGCATGGAAGCATACATTCCTTTCTCATATCCTCTGTCTAATGCAAGAAAGCCTTGGTTTAATCACGCTTGTTCTGATGCTGTCCGCAACAGAGAGGGGGCCTTTAAAAGGTACCGGAGCCAACCCACCCCTGAATCACATTTTTTTTATATTTCTGCCCGGAATCGTGCTAAGTCTGTTCTTCGCTCTGCTAAAAATAATTTCATCCGTGCTGAATGTTCCCAACTCTCCAACTCGAAATCTTCTCGCTCCTTTTGGCACCTTGCGAAAAACCTTTCTAACAACTTTACCTCATCATCCTTCCCTCCTCTTTTCTACTCTGATGGCTCTGTAGCTATTTCTTCTACTGATAAAGCAGATCTCTTCGCTCAGACTTTCTCCTCCAATTCTACCTTAGATGATTCCGGTGCTGTTCCTCCATCTCTTCCCCCCTCAGACTTCCTCATGACTGGCATTAAAATTTTTTCAGCTGATGTATTTTCTGCCATCACTGGCCTCAATATTAACAAGGCATATGGGCCTGATGGAGTCCATCCTGTTGTCCTCAAAAACTGTGCTTCTGTTCTTACACCCTGCCTAGGTAAACTCTTTCGCCTTTGTCTGTCAACTTGTACCTTTCCTTCTTGCTGGAAGTTTGCTCTCATTCAGCCAGTCCCAAAGAAGGGTGACCATTCCCAACCCTCTAACTATCGTCCAATTGCTTTAACATCCTGTCTCAAAAGTTTTCGAATCAGTTCTTAACAGAAAAATTTTAAAGCATCTTTCCTGCCACAACCTTCTGTCTGATCGTCAGTATGGGTTCCATCAGGGACGCTCCACTGGCGATCTTCTCACCTACATTTCAGACTCCTGGTCATCCTCCTTTCGGGACTCTGGCAAAAACTTTGCCATTGCACTTGACATCTCAAAGGCTTTCGATCGAGTCTGGCATAAATCTTTGATTTCCAAACTGGCCTCCTACAGTTTCTATTCTTCTATCTGTGCCTTCATCTCTAGCTTCCTTTCTGGTCGTTCTATAGCTGCTGTTGTAGACGGCCATTGTTCTTCTCCTAGACCTATCAACAGTGGTGTTCCTCAGGGCTCTGTCCTATCACCAACTCTTTTTCTTTTATTCATCAATGACCTTCTAAGCTGTACATCTAACCCTATCCACTCATATGCTGATGATTCCACCCTTCACCTTTCCATTCGGTTTCCTCAACACCCATCTCAGCAGTTACTTCAGCAAACAAGGGATGAGGCTGTGGCACACCTAATGTCTGACTTGGCTCATATCTCTGACTGGGGTAAAAATAATCTTGTTATTTTTAATGCATCAAAAACTCAGTTCTTACACTTATCAGCCTGACAAAATCTTCCTCAGGATTACCCACTAATGTTTAATAATGTCCAGCTCAGTCCTGCATCATCCTTGAACATGCTAGGGGTTTCATTCTCTCAGGATTTGTCTTGGAAAGAACATATTACATCTCTTGTGAAATCTGCTTCCAAGAGATTAGGTGTGCTGGGCCGACTCTGAACTTTCTTTACCCCTGCACAGATGTTGACCTTGTACACGGGTTTTATTCGCCCGTGTATGGAGTACAACTCTCATGTGTGGGGAGGCTCCCCACATGCAGTTCTTCTCAATAGGGTGGAGTCAAAGCCTTTTCGTCTCATTAACTCTCCTCCTCTTACTGATTCCCTTCAACCTTTGTCTCTTCGCTGCACTGTTGCTTCTTTATCTCTCTTCTGTCGCTACTTCAATGGTCACTGTTCCTCTGAACTGTCTGCTTGCATCCCTCCACCTCTACGATGGGCACGTAGTACCCGTCTAGCAAGAAACTCTCATCCCTTTTCTGTCCAACTCTCTAATGCAAGAGTTAACCGTTACTCCCAGTCCTTCATTTATGCAACTGGTCAACTCTGGAACTGTCTCCCTCTGTCTGTATTCCCTACTTCCTATGATCTCCAATCTTTCAAACGCAGTGTGTCCAGGCATCTCGAAATGAATGGATCTTGAATTTGGCTCTCTTCGGTATTGTTTTTACTTTTTCTTGGAAGGAACAGTATGCGGGCCCTGGCCTTTGGTTCCTTCTTCCGTGCATTTTTTTTAAAAAAATCATCCGCATAGCCCATTAACCCTTTCGCGCACAGGAACGCGATTCGCGTTACATATGATGGGTTGTGCTCACGCACACGGTCACAAATCGCGTTTTAAAGCAATAAAAAATAACCAAAAATAAAGTTTTTGGCCGATTTGCGTGAAATTTGGGTGCATTCTAGCGGCCGCACGTCTCATCCAAGACAAGTCATTGGCCACACTGTCAGGGGTGTAGGGGGGGTGTCCGGAGCTAGGCAGAGCTGTATCTGAGAAGCAGGCAAGCTGTGAGGTCGCGCAAGTGTGTGTCTCTTTGAATCTTGCTAATTCTCCCTCCTCCCGCCCGAGGCAAAGCCCCTGTTAGACTCAGTGTTATAGTAGATTATTTGTGAGCATATTTTGACATGATTATGTTGGTGGGACATAGATATATAACTATAGAAGCACTGGTGTTCGTTATCAGCCGTTAGGCCTACCAGCGATAAAGGGTTCTCTGTGGCGGGGTTACACGACTCTTTCCTCCCTCACACCTCCTGACAGACGAGCGCTGTGGTAAATATACGTATGAAAAAGTGAAGCCTTGACTGTATATTTGTGTGAAATATATATAGTGGCTTGCTTATTGGAAAAATACACATAAGAACCTTTACATACTGTAATAGTCATTGACTTGAAAGGGGCAAGTGTTATCTGTGCCATAGTCGGGAAGGGAGTATTATATTAGAGGTGGTTTTTAGGAACAGAATTTGTTACTTTTGTTATAAATGCATATGAACTGGTGTGAAAATACGTGAAACATGCTGCCTGTGTTCAGGAACGAGCTTGGTGTGTGCCATAGATTGAGTTGCATTGTACTCTCGAGAGATCGTCACACACACACACACACACACACACACACACACACACACTACATAACTCCTCTTCTTCAACCCCCACAAGGTCCTGCCAGCAACTCAACACCCCTGGAGGAAGTGAGTTTTCAGAAGTTTTTTTTATTTGTATGTATTTACCTGCTACAGTACCTCTATATTCTTCACTTCTTTTTTTCCCCCAGAAAGTACAGCTTCATTATCAGTAACTATGACAAAGACTAGAGGTGATGCTGACATTCTTATAGCAATATAAAAAGTGAAACCCTCGTACATTTTACAGATAGACTTTGAATAAGACAAAATAAAACCACTAGCAAGCGAAAATATTTAGGTATGGGTGAGACAGGAATAAATGAGAATGAACCTGAAGGTATGTTCTTCTTTTCGATCCAGGTAATAGTCGCGTTGATGTTTTGACAACATCATGAGGAAGAATATAACAGTAAACATCAGTACTTGAAAAGAAATAAAAAGGGAAAGGCATGGGAAGCTAAGTTTTTAGGGTACAGGCACGCGAAGCGAGTGTTTATTTCTTGCTGTCACCGCTCGGAGAAGTATTCTTCCTTTGACCTCTGTTTGCTCGATAACTATTGGGCTAATCGATTTCCTGTAAGGACCATGATAAAGATCAGTGAATTCTACGTATGAATAAAACATACCTATGTAATTTATATAATGAAAAGTCCTTGTTACATAGGCGGAATTATAACGGTTCTTGTCCTTCCAAGAGGAAAGTGCACCGCGGCCGTGAGTACCCTGTAGTTTTGTGCGATTTACTCGGGAACTATGAGGCGTATCAAAATAAACCAGTTATCAGGAGAAAGCTCATGAAATTCTACATAAGATTATGTAATAAAAACATGAGGTGGGCGAGAAAACTTCTGAGCTAGAGGTCCCTGAAAAAAAAAACAATTTTTTAAAAAAAATGGCTTTAAGTTTTTGGCTATTTTCTCGAAACCTACAAATCACATCACAACCGCACAAACCTCATTTGAAAGCTAATGAAATTCTCTATCAAAACTTCTCATAACATTTTTCTGTATGATGAAAAACATTCGAACGACGATGTTGGGAAGTGAGATGCATGTTCCAAAATGTTTATTCACGTTGGCCTAATGTACTTTTATTCTTTTTTTTTTTTTTTTTTTTTTTTTCCTGTCAGCTAAAACAAACATCTGCGAATAAGACTATGTAGGTTTCATGGCAATATTTTGAGGTTTGGGTGGCGAAAATGAGGCGAGAATACGTTTAATTTGCGTCATGCGGGCTGCCACTGAAGCGTGGGGGGGAATAAAATCCTGAGCCGTGAAACTTATTAAAACTTACCGCGCTCGAAAGGGTTAATAACGACAGATGCACTGTTTCAGAATTCTCTTCTCGACTGCCATCGTTTTTGTATGCATCCGGACAGTCACGTGCCCAATGAAATCTAGAATCACATACGAAACACCTCGATACCTTTCCGTCAGGCCCAAGTGGGTTCTGCCTCCTGCCGGTGGATGAGCGTTGGGGAATTCTAGCAGATACGGTTGAACATCGGCCACTACCCCGACGTCGATCACGTATTGCACCACTCCGCAACATTCTCCGTCCTCGTCGAGTACCTCTAGCATAAAGTGTTTCCTCACCCTCAACTTCATCACTCCAAAATACTGGTTCGTCTTTCACCTCCCGGGCGGACCCCTCGCTCTTCCAGACAATGACAGGTGAATAGCTAAGGCTTGTTTTTCTGTTGCTAGGTCTGTTAGTTCGCACCAAATGCCAGTGTCTTTTTTCCAGCTCTCATATGTAGAATAATTTTCAAGTTTTGGAGGCCACTTGGTCGAACACGACGCCATTCTCGCAGCCACGCTCTGCTACCAGTGTAGGAACTAGGCAAACCACACTCACCGGCCACCTCATGACGTGAACTTCTAAGGCTCCCGGATGCATACCATAGGAACCTTCTGATGACGTCATCACTCGTGACTTAGCAGGTGTGTGCGTGCGCACACACACTAACAGTGGATTTCATCCACCTTTTCTTTGGGGAGGAATTTGTGGGCTGCATTGTAGAGCAGACAAATTTATTTGCAAGCAGGCAGCGCCGTGAGAGTGAACGCCAGGGCACGAGATGCAGGCATTCCCTCCTCTATGATTTCCCTGTCTCCCTATCTGAGATGTTCATATTTTTAGTCTTAGTTCTTTTGTTGGGTACTGTATGGAAAAGACAAATTCTCACCTACTGGACTACAGACCCTGTTATCAACACACCTTTCTTTGGCAAGGTACTGAACCGTAATAGATTCCAGCAAATTCTCAGCCGCCTCCACTTTTACGATGTCGATGATCCTGCAAATGAAAGTGACATGGATAGAATGAGGAGACTAAGGCTGGTATTTGATCACTTTTGGGAAACGTTCCGCTCATCCTTCTGTCCTTATAGAGACCTTGTCATAGACAAGAGTCTCATCTTGTGGAGGGGCAATATTTCTTTTCGACAGTACATAACCAGCAAAAGACACCGTTTTGGGTTCAAGATCTTTGTTATGTGTGACTGTAGGGCTGGTTATGTGCAAGACATGGTCTTGTACACTGGTGCACAGACAGGCATAATAGAAGATCAGAGTATTGGACTCTCTGGGGCCGTGGTAAAGACAGTGGTAGAGAGTACCTTCATCTTGGTCACATGCTGTACCTGGATAACCGGTACACTAGCCCCCTTCTTGCTCGCTACCTACACCTCCATGACAAAGGAGTCTGTGGTGCCGTCAAGGTGAACCGTTCGCACGTGGTCAAGGCTGGGCGGAAACCGGACAAGAATGATGTGGTCTTCTTCAAGGTATCAACATCCTTGCCACAGTATGGAACCATAACGGAGAAGTTTGCATCTTGTCCACGATACACCGGCCCTTGATGCTTTGCACAGACTCCGTCGATTACCGCAGTGAGAAAAGGCGCCACTTCTGGAAACCGGAGTCGGTACTTGATTCCAGTATCAACATGAGGCAGGTGGACCAGTCTGACTCCATGATTTCTAGTATGGAGTGTGTGCCAGGACCATGATGAAGTGGTACAAAAAGCTCTTCTTCCACCTGCACAATATCACGGTCCTGAACTGCCACCACCTCCACGCCATGACAACAGGAGTTCAGGAGACCTTTGAAGGGTTTGTAAAGGAGCTGTCTTGGGAGATAATCGCAAAATATGCAGTCGAAAGGCCCCAACACCACCCCCGCCCCGCCGCTGCTGCCAAAACTCCCCTAAGGATTACTGCATGCCACTTTCCCACCCCTATCCCTCCCCAGTCAATCAGACTTAGGCCCAAGCGCAGGTGTCTTGTGTGCGGAAACTCTCAAGTGAGAGCAAGCTCTCAGAGAAAAGACACCAGGTATGAGTGTGTAGAGTGCGACGTCAGGTTGTGCATTCACCCTTGTTTTAGAGAGTATCATACCTTGCTGCATTTTTGATGTTGTGTGATTGCAATATGACGATCTATCTCCTGTAAATATGTGATAATCTGACACTCAGTGTAATAATAAGGCCTGTAAATATGTGATAAGAGTTCTATAAAGTGGAAACTGGTGTAATGTAAGTGGAAAAGTATAATGTAAGTGGAAAATACAGTCTAAGTTGAAACAGCAGTCGTAGCAAGTGTGCTTGCTACGTAAATATGCGCTAATATTATGCTAACTATAATCGTAAGGCATGTAAATAGGTGGTAACTGTTATATAAAGTGAAAAAGGGTATAATGTTAGTGGAAAATTATTTTGTTAGTTGAAAAAATGAAATATATGTTGAAACAACAGTCATAGCGAGTGCGCTGAGTGTGTAAATATGCGCTATCTTTACGCTAAATATCATTGTAAGTCATGTAGATAGGTGAAAACATTTACATAATGTGAAAAATGGTCTAATGTCATTGAATCCTTATTATTCAAGTAGAAAAAAAGATATGTTTGCTGAAACAAGAACCTTAGCGAATCATGTGTGACCAATGATGTTTGCTGAAACAAGAATCTTAGCGAATCATGTGTGACCAATGATGTTTACTGAAACAAGAACCTTAGCGAATCATGTGTGACCAATGTGGCTGAAATTGGCATGCTCTTGGAATGGAACAATGCTTATTTTTCCTATATTTCTGTATGAAAACCATTATATTGTTGTAGTAAATGCTTAATACAGTAATCTCCCCATTATTCGACACAATAGAGCCAAAGGCATATTCGAATATTGGTCTTGTCCGAATATTGGGCCTTGAAGCTCGGGCACTGGTCATTCATGACCCTAACCTAACCTAAATCAGAAAACTACCTTCCTACCTCCCTACCGGACATGTATAGCACTTATTTAGGTCCCTTTTCACATAAATAGTGCACACAAAGCATGAGTTAATTGAATTTTAACCAAAAAATTATGATTTAGAGGTGAGTGAGGCATAGGTGGTCAGAACTTGCCAGCATAGTATAAGTAAGTATCGGACATGGAAATCATCTTTTCTCACATTTTATGCACTAAATTATTGGATACAAAGCATCAAATACAGTAAATGATGTAAATTGCTACCAGAAAAATGGTTAGGTTAGGTTAGGTTATGACCGGACATGAAATTCACTGGCATTCACCTTTTTCATAGCTGGTGCACTTAAAATCATGCATGAAAAAATTAAATTGAAAGCAGGAAATTATGATTAACATTTAGGGAATTTTTTTAACACATTTACAGCATGCTGAAAACAGGTTAGACATGAAAATCATTATGGAAATCATCTTGCACACTGTTTATGCATGAGATGAATGATATGGAAAGAACAAAACAAGGAATTTTGATGAAGTTAGGGTACTTACGAAAAAGAAGCCGCCGTCCTGATGTATAACTCGCTCTATCGTCTCAGACTTTGACACGAAGAAATTGCACCACACACACCTTCGCAATTTATAGTCACCAGCACTTCTCACCAACACTTTCCACAACGTTTTTTTTTTGCATAACTGGGATCACATCACTTCACTTCACTGTACATAACGGTAAATTCCCGTGTGGTCTAGTGACGAGTCCTGGAGCCTTGTGAACTTCTCAGCAGCAGCTTTCAGCTCCGTTCCACGTACCAACACACCAGCAGCACGTTGTTGTTGATACCAAATCAGCGTGGATTGGTCGATGTCTGCATACTTAGGACTAAACATCACCTTCCTCTCCACGTTTTGTTTGGTCTTCGAAGCAAAATCAGCCGTGTACTCCTGTAGTTTGTCTCGAGACTTCTTGATATCAAACAAGGTGGAGCGAGGGAGATTGAATTCACGATGAATCCGTGATGTCGGCCACCCGGCGTCCACCTTTTCCAATACCCTTCCCTCTTCTTCTCCAGAGTCAGAACCACTTTCTTCCTCTTCTCAGGAGGCAGGGCCATCATCACACATGATGAAGAAGGTAAAGAGCAGCATCAAGCGCTGCAGGAGGTAGGGTATCACCACAAAAGTAATCACTTCGGCCGCCATTGTCGGAGCTGTCCACGAGGCAGCAACAGAGCGGGAAATGGGATGGACAGACAGGCGCCACGCGCATAAACACAGCCGATCGGCACGCGCAGGATATTCAACCTGACGCGGTCCAAAAAAATCGGATTTTTTTCAAATTTTTCCGAATTTGGGGGCATTTTGGGGGGTGGGCAGCCCACAAAATCCGAGTAGTGGGGGGGGCCGAGTATTGGGCGTCCGAATAATAGGGAGATTACTGTAGTTCCAAATCAATGACTGTAAACCTGTTGTGAGTTGTTTCCCATAATAATACCTACCATAGAAAACGTGACAGCCAGACATGACAGTGACAGAATACGGTACTTGCTGGAAGGGAGCTTACCCATTCAGACCACTTATGGACCAAGGTGAGCACTTTTTTTGTGATTTTCCATTGTTTCTCACCAAAAGCAGATGCTTGAGCAAAAAAAAAAAAAAAATCCAAAATTGGTCGGGATTGGGGGGGGGGGGTCAGAGGTGGGAAATCGGTTGGGACATGACGGGTTAAGAGAAAAGCTAACTGATGATAAAACTGAGAATCATCATCCGAGATAATAGAAGAGGTCATGATGCAGAGAACCACTGTAGTTGAGATATCAGTGAATCACAGCTTGGTCCAGCAACTGCTGTTCTAAACTTGGGAGTTTACCATGATTCAGAATTAGATTACAAAAAGCACATTAAGCAGCTTGTCAGAAGCTGTAATTGGCACACATGAAATCTCTGTTTTGTGAGGTTGAGACATTTCATGAACAGATGCTGCCTCAACGTCAGTTCACTTAGTTATCTTGCTTCATGTTGATTATTGTAGTGCCCTGTTAATTTGTCTCCCAAATAATCAGTTAAAGAAGGCTCAGTTGCACCTGAATAGAGTTGCATGGTTCATTTTCGGTCTTCTACCAAGAACTTTCACAATTTCATTCCATATAGAGTTGCACTGGTTGTCGATCAAAGCTAGAATAGAATTTAAACTGTTTTATGACTTGCAAGGTTGTTAGGTTTTTTAATACAAACAGGAAGCCTCGGACCAGGACTGACCAAAAGTTCACGACAAAGGAACGGACGAAGGACGAGATAAAGATTGCGACCTGGAATGTAAAGGGTATGAATGATGAGGTGAAAGAGATGAGATGAGAGATTGTACAGGTGCTTGAGAGTGCGAAAGTGGATATATGTGGAATAACTGAAACTAAATGGCGAGGTGAGAGTGTGAGAGAATGGGAATATGGATGGGGTATATGCGCGGGAGTGGGTGAGAATGAGAGGGCGAAAGAGGGAGTGTGTATTGTTGTGAGCAACAGGTGGAAGGAGAATGTAAGAGAGTATGGATCAGTTGGGTCAAGGATTGTGTGGGTAAGAGTGAAAGTTGGACTACAAATGTGGGCAATTGTGTGCGTGTATGCGCCAACGCAAGATCGTGTAAGTAGAGTGACAGAAGAGTTTTGGACAAATGTGGAAGCCTACTTGGAAAAGTTTGAAAGGAATGAGAGAGTGTTTCTGATTGAAGATATGAATGGAAAAGTAGGGAATGAGAAGGTGGATGGAGTGGTTGGTGAGTGGGGTGTGCCTGCAGAGATGGATGAGAATGGCAGTGCTTTAGTGGACATTTGTGCTGGGAGGGGGTTGGTGGTAGTTAATACCCTCTTCAGGCACAAAATGATCCATAGGTATACGTGGCGAGTGGTGAGAAGAGAGGACGGGGGAATGAATGAACGGAAGGCAATGATTTGACTGTGTGTGTGGCTGAAAGGATGAGAAGATGTATAATGGATGCAAGAGTATATAGAGGTTGGGGGAGTGGACTTTCTGACCACCACTTGGTGGTGGCCAGAATCAGAATTCAAACAAGATGGAGGAAGAGAAGAAGGGAAAGACAGGAGGAAGTATTTGTTACAAGGAGGGTAGAAAAGTTACAAGAGGATGGAATAAAGGCTGAATATAAAAGGGAAGTGGAGGAGCGATTGGGTAAATATAGATTGGAGCAGATGGGGGACGTGAAGGGTGTGTGCAAGGTATTCACAGAAGAAATCTGTGCAACATGTGGGGTGAAGAGAAGACGAAAGGGGGTTCAGCGAACAGCATGGTGGACTGAAGAGGTGAGAGAGGCTGTGGCACAAAAGAAGAAAGCATATAATGAGTGGATGAGGAACAGGGGCGACGAAGAAGCTGAGAGACGGACGAGAGAGTTATATGTAGTGAGGAGGAGAGAGGTGAAAAGATTAGTAAGAGAGAGTAAGAAGAGAGTGGATGAGGAATTTGGAAGGAATTTGAGTGCAAAGTGGAGGGAATGTAAGAAAATGTTCTGGAAGGAGGTAAAGAGAGCTAGACAGGGTGCCAATGAAGTCAGTGGGGGTGTGAAAGATAAAAATGGTAGATTACTAGTGGAGAAGGGAGAAAAAGTAAACAGATGGAGAGAACACTTTAATGAACTGTTGAACATAGAGAATGAAAGTAATGCAAGTATAAGTGGCTGGGGAATGGCAGGGAGAAGGAGGGTTGTGAGAAGAGAGGAAGAAATCACCAGGATGGAAGTGGTGGAAGCAATGAAGAAAGTTAAAATGGGGAAAGCCCCAGGAATTGATGGAGTGTGTGGTGAAATGCTGAAGCATGGGGGAGAGATAGTAATAGAATGGATGTGGAAGGTGTGCAGATTGGCTTGGGAGGAGGGTAGAGTCCCGGAGGATTGGAAGTCAGGTATAATTATTCCTCTGTACAAAGGAAAAGGGGAAAAAGCAGTGTGTGGTAATCATAGGGGCATTTGCCTTCTCAGTGTAATAGGAAAAATATATGGTAGGATACTTATTGACAGAGTTAGGGAAATTACTGAGGAATTAGTTGGAGAAGAACAAGGAGGTTTTAGGAAGGGAAGAGGTTGTGTAGACCAGATATTCATTCTTAGATCCTTAGTGGAAAAGTTTCTAGAGAAGGGCAAGAAGTTGTATGCAGCCTTCATGGATCTGGAGAAAGCATATGACAGGGTGGATAGACAAGGTTTGTGGAAGGTATTAAGAATATATGGAGTGGATGGGAAGTTGTTGAAGGCAGTGAAGAGTATGTATGAGGGTGCTAAGGCTGCAGTGCGTGTGGATGGCAAACTGAGTGAATCTTTCCATTTGAAGGTTGGATTGAAACAAGGATGTGTCATGTCTCCATGGTTGTTCAGTCTGTATATGGATGGGTTATAAAAGAGATACAAGGTCGGGCAGTGGATGTTGGAGCGGCCTTAGTGAGAGAGGGCAGTGTTTGGAAACTCCCTGTACTGTTGTTTGCAGATGATACTGTGTTGTTGAGTGAAGACGAAGGGGAGCTGCAAGGCTTGGTAGATGAGTTTGGGAGAGTGTGTAAGAAACGGAATCTAAAGGTGAATGTGGGGAAGAGTAAAGTGATGGTCTTCGAGAGAAGTGAAGCCAGTGAGTGTACAGTGAGATTGGATGGGAAGGATATGGAGAATGTGAGTGAATTTAAGTACTTGGGCAGTGTGATGAGTAAGGATGGTAGTCTGGAGGGTGAAGTGCTCGAAAGGGTACAGCAGGGAAGGAAGGTTGCTGGTTCGTTGAAAGCAGTGATAAGAAACAGGGAGGTGAGCATGGAAGTGAAAAAGTTGTTACATGACAGTATTGTGATACCAACTCTGACATATGGAAGTGAAGCTTGGACCCTGTTGGAAGGACAGAAGTCAAGAGTGAGAGCAGTGGAAATGAGTTAGTTGAGAGGAGCATGTGCAGTCACATGGAGAGACACACTAACAAATGAGGAAGTGAAGGAGCGTTGTGGTGTAGTTGAGGACGTGATGGGAAGCGTTAGGAGAAACACGTTAAGGTGGTTTGGGCATGAGGAGAGTGTATGTGAGTGAGGTGGAGGGGGCGAGAGGGAGGGGGAGGCCGAGGATGAGATGGAGAGATTGAGTGGAGAGGTATATGAGAGAGGGGGGTGTGAGTTGGGAGCGTGGTAGTGAATTGGCAGTGGACAGAATGACATGGAGGCGATTTGTTTGTGGCCACCCCGTTCGGGATTGAGCTGTCTGGCAATAGATAGATACATAGATTTTGCTGACTTACTGAAATATTTTGCCAACTCATCCTTGTGGAGTACTGTGGTGCAGTGATAGTACACTACTTTACACCTTGAAGAACCAGGAGCTGTCTGGCTGTCATTTTTATCCGAGCAGTCATTGTATCGAAGCTATACAGTAAGCTGCTCTTATCTGTTGGACCGCATACGTCTGTCATTTCCTTTAACCTGCCTACTGCCAGCAAACTCTGGACCCTCGTTGAGCCGTGGTGCCAGCCAATTTTCAAACATCCCCCTCCCTTTTTTTTTTTAGGATAGAAATGATGAGAAAACATGGAGAACAACCATAAAAGTACTGTACTCACAGAAGCCATTTAGGTCGATTTTGAGGCCGATTCTCTCTGACCAGGCAGCTGAAAACGTCAGAGTAATGCCCATAGACTTTATCGGCCTCCTCCGACACCCATTGAGTTGAGGTAGGAGATCTTCGTTTTCTTCATTGGTAACCATCCTTTTCGAGCCAGAAACATTCTTGCTGGGTATACACATGATACAGAAAGGCCTGGAGAGGCGCGTTAATATCCCAGCCGGTTTTTTGGTGCCTAATTTGAATTTTCAAATTTTGGCAAATACTGTACAGTACTCCCCCACTTAACGAATAGGTTAGGTTCCTGGAAAACCGTTCATTACGTGAATTTTTGTTGCACGAGGTTCAATGGGGTTTGGTTCCAGACTTCTGATTCCCCCCCTCCCCCCCATCCACTAGTATTCACCCTTCTCTGCTCATTATAAATAAATGTTTGTGTATCTTATGACTCCATATCTCATATTCTACAACTATTGTACAAACAGTACGTCTCGTTTCGTTTTTGAAGGCTCCGACATGCTTGAATGCATCGGCCTTGGTCACCTAATGGCGGCTCACCACGCTGCTCGATCCCTGGCAGCCTCCCTGTTCAGTCCCTTAACCCCTAAGTCACACTCAGTGACCTCGTCCCACGTCTTTCTCGGTCTACCCCTCCCCCAGTATTAACACCTCTCACCCTCTGTATCCAGTTATCATCCCCCATACTCTCCACATGTCCAAACCACCTCAGCCTACCTCTCCTCATCACAACACCAATACACTCCAGTCCCATCCTACCTCTCAACTCTTCCATCGTAAACCCAGCCCCCCCAGGCCTTGCATGCAGGGACGCACTGCACATCACCTAATCATTGTCATTTCTGTACGTTTAAACCTGGGAATATCCTCTTCCTTTACTGCCCAGGTCTCACTACCAAACAGCATCACACTGCTAACACATGCTGCATACAAAGACCCCTTAGCACGTAAGGAGAGTCCTCTCAATGTCAGGAGAGGCAACAGTTCCCTGAACTTCTTCCAACCACTTCTCACCCTAGCAACTGAGCTAACTCCAGCCCCACCTCCGGCACATAACATGTCTCCCAGGTAACAAAACTCCTCCACACACTCAAGAGACTCACCTGCAAGTTCAACCCTCTCATGCCTAACAATCTCCACTTGCTCTCCCCGACACGCTGCACACATGAAATCAGCATTATCTCGCAGTCTACTTCTAATACCACTACATCTCTTGTGCACCCATTTATCACAAACACTACACAAGATGGAATTACTTCCCACACCCTTGTGGCAAACTGCACATGGCCACTCTCCTCTGATTGTACCGCCACCAACCCTAGATATCATCACTTTTGTTTTATCTGCATTTACCCTTAAGCCCTTGTACCCCATACCATCTCTCCACTTCTTAAATCTTTCCTCAGCCTCCCCTTCATTCTCAGCAATCAACACCATATCATCAGCATACAACATCTCCCATGGGAGTCCATCTCTGAAGTCATGTGAGAGGGCTTCAAGCACCATGATAAACAACAAGGGACTCAAAACTGACCCTTGATGCACACAAACATTCACGGAAAACTCATCATTCAAAACTCCATTCACTCTTACCTGGGTGCGAGCACCCATGTACATGGCCATAACCACCCTAACCAGCCACTCTTCCAACCCTAGCTTTCTCATTGCCCACTTCACCACCTCTCTAGGGACTCTGTCAAAGACCTTTTCCAAATCAACAAAAACAAAGTACAATTCCTTTTTCTTTCCAAAATATTTTTCCTGAAGCTGTCGAACAATACATTCTACAAATACATGTGGAAGTTGATTTAAAGATAGATGACACTGTAGACGGAGCCAGGTCATGGAGGCGAGCTATAGTTTTTTTTACAACATTTGTGCTTCCTTACTATATCCAGCCTAGTCTCAAGCGTAAGGCTCTTCCTGGAGGCCTTGGCTGCTTATTGGTTAGGGCTAGTTGCAGGTCATTTAGGCATGGTGAGTGAAAGTAGTGCAGTAATGCACATGCGAACTTGGGAAGACTACAGCTGTTTTTTTTTTAATACTAGTACGAGCGTTGTGTCACTATAGACGCTACTGTCAGCAGCTGCTAGTCACTATGCACAACTGGCTTCTCCGATGGATGGTACGGCTGGTCGTAGGTAACCAGAAATTGGTAAAACTATCGTTTCAACCCCTAACAGAATTAGGAGATTTTGAACCTTTTTATTGATATTTTAGACAATTCTAAGACACTTTTCTTCAATGGCATTTTTCTTGCAAATCATTTTTATTTTAACCTTGAATAAAAATACTTTGAGATGAAAATGTCATAGAAGAAAAGTGTCTTAGAATTGTCTAAAATATCGAGAAAATGGATCAAAAACTCGTAATTCTGTTAGGTGTTGAAACGACACTAGAACCAAAAAATTTGTTAAACCGAGTCTAGGCATTTGTTGTGCAAACGAAGGGTAGTAAAACACAATTTCATTAAACAGAATTTTCGTTGTGTGAGTGTTCGTTGCGTGAAGGTTGCCTGTATATATCAAATTGCAGACATACATGTATGTCAGTGACACTGTCCATGCATGTGGGGGCCAACGTACATGTACAATCGCCCAAAGAAGTGATGACTCGATTTCTTTAAGTTTCGGACAAAACTCCCTGGGTCAGGCAATGTTCATTTAGGAGAGAGAAACAGTCTTTGCCTGCCCAGCAAACATTATTTATGGTGTAAAAAAAATTAATCTTGCAAAAATACTAGTTAAGTTTAGCATTTTTTTTTTTTAATAGATCATTAAAAAAATAAATAAATAGTGACATCTGGCACGTTTTCACGACTCATGCCAGCAGTTACCAATGAAGCGATTTTCCCGCTAAATTTAGAGATTTCAAAAGCAGTCTAGCTGGTATAAAATTATTACATTTCTCTAGCTCTTTTTTTTTTTTTTCAGGTCTTGCCCATTTTTTTTTTTTAGGTCTTGCCCATTTCTTTCTTTTTTTCTTTTTTTTGTTGTTAATTTCCCTGTCTGGTGGATTTTTACTGCATCTGAGACTAATTTAGCGGATTTCAATAATTTTTCCTTTGGTAACAGTGCACGGCAGGCCTTCCGTCAGTCATTACCACACAAGGGGAGCGAGAGGATACCTTGACCTTTGTCACGGTTCCCCCCCCTCTCCCTTATTTTTAATATAATGTTTTTTGGTTTTAATTATCTTCATTGTCGCATTCATGCTTTTGACTATCAACCTCTCCCTCTTTAGTTCTTCCATGCAACTGCCATACATGTTTTATAACATGTTGGAATTTCGTGTGAATAAAAATGACCAGTTTTCCACTTATGATTGCACTGGTTTCACTAACGTCACTGAATGCCGGCAGATTAATTTGCTTCTTGATAGCAACACAAGTGGTAAGCAGTTGTTCTTGGGCACATGTATTAATCTGTCTGTCTTGGTCTTGTGCTACGAGGGGCTCCAGTAGCAAATTTCCAATGTTCTACCTCTATATCTCTTATCTATTTGTTAACTGTCAAGGTGCCAGTATATTTGTCTTACTGGAATATTTGCTAAATAAAGAGCAATAATCTGCTTGCACCGATAGGCTGTAGTTCCTTGTTGACGATCAATCTTGCTTTCAGGCTTTCAGCACTTACGGGTTTACCCACGTGAATATCATCCCGTATAGAGAATTGAATGTGGATAGTAATATATCTTTATATGTTTATTTTTCTGATTTGATGGCACTAATGATTTCAAAATTACGATTATCTGCGGGTTTTATTTTATGGGACATATTTCCTTCAGTATTGTTGATTTTGAATGGAAAATAAGTATTACGAGAGTTTCTCCGCATTTTAACCCTGAAACCATTGAGCGATAGGGCGTGCGTTTCACATTCTTTCATACTGCTAAGCCTCAACTTTAGTGTATTGTGGTTTCCTCTTTCGTAATGCGAGGTATACACGATAAAAACACTAATATATTACTTTTTGGTGTTTTTTACCCAAATACTGCTCTTTCCGGTGTGCAGTGTATAAAATATAACATGGCCGTGACAGTTGCCAGATACCACTTTCTGAACGAAAGGTACTGGGAATCGGGTTATCACTTCTTTGGGCGATCATACATCGTTGACTCGGGGGGGATTAAGAGATAAGACTTTACTTTTCCAGAGAAGTTATGATTTTGCAAGAGGTAATATGACAGAAGGCTACAGTGTTTAGTTCATGCCATGACCACGGATGCTATATTGTACTGCTCACAAAATTAATTCTGTGTGTGTGTGTATTTACCTAATTGTGATACACAGGAAATGAGCTACGCTCGTGGGGTCCCATCCCTTTTTCTCATTAAGTCAAGTTTTGCTTTAAACTCGTTTAAGTTTTTAAACTGGACGATCTCATTTTCCAGTCTATTCCACAGGTCTATGCATCTATGCGGAAAACTATATTTCTTGATGTCCTTCAAGCAGCGTGGCTTCTTCAGTTTCAGTCCATGTCCTCTTGTTGCTTTCTTATCCCATACAAACAGATCTTCTCTATCAATTTTATCTACTCCCATCATGGTCCTGAACACTGCAATCATGTCACCCTTCTCTCTCCTTTCCTCTAAGGATGGCAAATCCAGCCTTTCTAGCCTCTCACTGTATGACAGATCTGCCAGACAGGGGACCATCTTAGTTGCTGTTCTTTATATTCTCTTTGTTGGAACTATACAACCACGCTCACCGGCTTCACGACGTGAACTCCCAAGGCTCCCAGTAGCAAACCACAGGAACCCTCCGATGATGTCATCACTCGTGACTTAGATGTGTGCGTGCGCACACACACTAACACTCTCGTCCTCTCTTCTAAATTTGACAGAAGATTCCAAGGACGAAGCTGGATGGTCTATTTGCGTCTGATGCACACTATGTATCCAATACATAGAATTTTGTTTAATTACTATCAAGACCCAGTCTATGACCGCATACAGATATGTGATGTTTCTTATAAAGTATTCTAAACTTTCTAGTCTCGGCTGACTGCTGCACGCAGTCGCTCGGTCGAAGCACCTTTCTTGGTGAGACAATCAGCCAGTTGTTGTGATGTATCCACCCAGGATACCTCATCAATCTCCCCCCGCTTCAACATGTCCCGCAACACAGCAATATCAATGCGCAATCTCCTGTCTTCTACGCTCTTACAGGAGTAAAGGGCGTCCACCAGACTCTTGTTGTCGACGAAACACTTTATTTTGATCTTTCCACATCCAGAAACCTCACGCAATATGTTGGAGAGATATACAGCAGTTTCAGCACATTCAAGCAGCGCCAACGCCTCAGCAGATAAGGTAGATTTGACGACCCTCCTGATCTTCCTTGTCTGCCAAAATATAGGACATCTTGCCTCACTGGCATCTCGTAGGAAGATCACAAAACTTCCCTGAGATCCATTGCCTACAAGGTTGGCAAATGAGGCATCCGAAAAACACTCTATATGACAGTCCTCGATCGGCCCCATTCTTGGAATGTATAGCTTCATGTTGTCAGTCTTTACCCTTGAGATCACCTTATTGAGTCTAAGCAAATCCGCTACAGTAGCTCGGTTGCTATTCACGCTCAACTCACACACATCAAAGGCAATATCTGGCCGAGTGTAGGTGGCAATCCAACTGAGTTGTCCAATTAATGCTCGGTACTCCTTTTTCTCAGACTCGGACAGCTCCCCTGATTTTACTGCTGCACGATGTTTACTCAGCGTGACTGGTTTCAAGGATGAAGCATACTGGAATTGGTCGAGCGTTATGCTGCCATCGATGTTGGAGATGACATTGAGACCAACGTATTTGAAGGCTTTTGATTCTGAACTGCCGATGAGGAATATTTGACTCAAACGGTTTATCACTTGCTGTTCAAACTCATGTGTACCAGCCCAATGGAAGTCGTCGACGTAGATGCATACAATGCCTTCGACTTTGCCACCATTGCTCCAAGAGAACAGCGCTGAATCCAGTGATGATATTTTAGCTCCGAGACTCAACAACTGATCTTTTACGCGCAGATACCAATGCCTAGCAGCATCACAAAGGCCGTAAACAGTTTTCTTTAGTCTCCATAACTTACCATTTGCATATTCAGGCGGAGGACGTAAATGAACAACTCTCTCAATGTCGTTACCTTGCAAGTAGGCAGCTTTCACGTCCATAGTGTGGCAATCCCACTGGTTGGTGGAGGCCAAAGAAAGTGCCAAACGCACTGCTTCCTTTGAACAAGTAGGCGAGTCTTTTCGGAGATCCACTGTGTCTTCCTCAAATCCTCTGGCGACTAAGCGGGCCTTAACAATAGGCTTTCCATTTTTCAGTTTTTCTGTCACAACCCATCGAACCGTTATGGCACCTTGCCCAACATCATCTACTTCCTCATACACATCATTATTCTGCCAATTTGTAATTTCATTTTCCTTAGCACATAATACGGCTTCAGAGTTGAAAAGAACAAGCAATTCTGTGTCATCATCAACCACTTCCCATTCGCTAAGGTCATTCTCCAAATCTATCCAATCAATGCTGCCATCAGAGTCCCTCTTCAAATTATAGCAGTGTTTGTACTTTCCAGTGGCTTTACCAGCCCGACTTATAATCCTTCCAGACACCAACTCTCCACTTTCTGAATGTATTCCCTTTATACGTTGACCAACAGAAACTTTGGGAAGCTGATTAATCGGAACAGAAACTGTGGGAGGCTCATCGACTGGGACCACACCATCATCCGACTCGTCATCTGGTGGATAGTCATTCAACACTTGCGTAGGATCGTCATTAGGCTTCTCCTGGACAACATTTTTCTTCTCATCACTGCTGACATCACTTTCGACTGTAGTATCTTGCTCTGGTGCTCGCGCTAGACGACATACGTGCACTCGCACGTATACACCGCCGTGTCTCACCAGAATTTGTTTCCCATCTCTGCCTATTACAATTCCAGGACCGTGCCACTCATGACTGTCATTTCTTTTGTAGAAGACTTCATCTCCATTCTGGATGTCGTTTAGGTCACTCGAACGTACGTTGTGCCGCAGAGCCCTAGCCAAGCGTTCATCTGATTCGGTCTTCATAAACTCTTGTCTAGCTAAATGAAGAGCGTTCAAGTTGTCTCTCACAATTTTCGATGGTGATGAAGGTTCCAAGGCTGGAGGATCATTTGCGTACACATTAGGCAGACTAGGGTTTTGACCAAAAACAAGTTGGTTAGGAGAAAAGCCTGAGTAGTTGGTAAGAGCATTTCTTGCCATTACTGCCCATGCCAAGGCCACATCCAATTCACACTGGCTCTCAGTCATTACCTTACTAACAATGTCACCACTGAAAAAAAAAAAAAAAAAACAGACTCCGTTGCTCCAAGGACTCTCTGCAGACGTTGTCATGATCTTGATATTGAAGGCCTCTCCCAATGCTCGCATTTCCGCATTATTGAATTCACAGCCATTGTCTGTAAGAATTTTTCTAGGTGTGCCAAACACAACAATCCAACTCCGAAATATTCCTTTGATAATGGTGGGCGCACACTTATCTGCGATTACTATCGCATTACAATACCTGGTCGCCAAATCAACAAGGACTAAGAAATAATGCTTTCCCCAAGCTTTTAAATCCATTGCTATGGCTTCATTAAACTTAGACGCCATGGGCAAACTGACTACGGGTCGGGGCTTGGCTTTCTTAAATCTGCAACAGTCTGTACAAGCATCAGATACAGCCTTGACAGCCTGTTCCAGTTTTGAACTTTTAATTCCCGCATCTGTGATCAGTTTAATTAGTTTTGCCGATGTAGGGTGTCCAAATTGCCTGTGAAGCTTCAAAGCGGTTTTTTCTACGTCACCCCCACGAGTTGCCAACATGATTGTTTCACAAAATTTACGATCTAGTCATAAGGAAATTGGAAGTAAGTAATGGCCTGAAGATGAGGACTTTAAATCAATGATAGTTCCACAAATTTTGACCTGGTCAGTTCCAAGGTTAATCACCATTTTTGCTTTTTTCATGGAACGTCTACTCAACAGCAAGGGAATATTGCAGTCCACAACATCAGTCACGATGGTAGCACGCATGTTTCCAACGTAGCAGGGCAGAGTAACACGTTTGAGGGAAGAAACTGTGACACCATCAGCAAAGGTAAACATTGAGGATGACGCTTCTTCTCTTACAGCATCACGTTCATAATCAGTGAGCTCACTTAGATAGCAGTTGATCCATTCAACTCCACATACAGTTGCAGAACACCCTGTGTCTAAAAGAGCACATCCCTTAGATTCTTCTACTAGAGTCTGTGACTTACCTCTACTAGCGGCATCATCAGCATAGCCCATAAACATCGACAGATGCACTGTTTCAGAATTCTCTTCTCGGCTGCCGTCGTTTTCGTATGCATCAGGACAGTCACGTGCCCAATGAAATCTAGAATCACATACGAAACACTTCGATACCTTTCCGTCAGGCCCAAGTGGGTTCTGCCTCCTGCCGGTGGATGAGCGTTGGGGAATTCTAGCAGATACAGTTGAAAATCGGCCACTACCCCGACGTCGATCACGTTTTGCACCACCCCGCAACATTCTCCGTCGTCGTCGAGTACCTCTAGCATAAAGCGTTTCGTCACCCTCAACTTCGTCACTCCAAAATACTGGTTCGTCTTTCACCTCCCTGGCAGACACCGGTGCCTCGTTCTGCCTGCCAATTTCACCAGCAAAAATACGATTCAGGGCAGATTTCATATTTTCGTATGTCACCTCAGTTATCGCGGACATCACTA
>JAGKTI010003176.1:0-14321 GCA_018397915.1 Birgus latro
ACCGAGCATGCTGGAAACTTATGAAAATCTCTTATACAACAAAATAGCCAACCACAACCATGTAATAAGAATATAAAAATAATTTCAGTATGTTATTCTATATCAGTTTTTTCATTATCTTTCTTCTACCTTGAACTTCATTGTTAATGATAGGTGAAAATAGTGCTAGTAACATCTAACTTTCCATGTATTTGAGTAATGTTGCACTCGTGGAATGTTGTTGTTGTTAGGGTTGATCCATCCCAGTAGTCCCACCGACGGCAAGCAATCGGCAGCCATTGCAGGGTTACCCCGAGCAGTGAACAGATGTTCCATTGCGGCTGACAGCGCCCCACCACAGCAAGGCACGAGTAATACTGTGGAGGTTTTGTTCCCAGATAAACGCAGCATTTGCGTCTCTCCCACAACGAGGCACGAGTAATACTGTGGAGGTTTGGTTCCCGGATGAACGCAGCATTTGTCTTTCCCAGTTAACATGCGTTACCACCTAGGGCTGTAAATGGTTTTCAAGGTTACAACAAACCATTTGGCTTGTCACTCAGTGTAGATTCACCTGGAGTGGAAATAAGAGGTATAAAAACTGACAGGAAGGAAAAGGAAAAGTATGAAGAAAGGAGGGCAGAAATAGATGGAATGAAAAGAGGGATGGAAGAAGCAGGTAGCAGCACATCAAGTGAGTGGATGATGGTCGCCACCACCTACCACTATGTACTCGTGTGTAGACTTCACAATAAAGAATTTTAAGTTAAAAATTTCAGCACAACGATGTCTTTTCTGCTTTATTTTTGGTACTGCCAGACAACATTATTGCGTTCACGGGAATCATCCCGAGCACGAAGGGTTAAGCTGTCTTTCCATTAACGCCTTCACTTCAAATGATCTCCTCTAATGATGAAAAAAAAAAAAAAAATTGTCAGGTGGCAGCAATTATGAGAAAATATGACAGTGTTGTGAAGTGGCTACAGAAGGATAAGGGTGTCTATACGCACTGTCTGAGGATGTTTTATTTTTTCAGATTAAGCACTTACAATCATGGGGTGTGTTGCAATTGACAGTTGTCGTAGTTTGATGTCTACAGTTCCGAGTATCCTTACATTTCCAGATCCAATTTGAGGGGCAACTCCTTACAGGCTACGTTAAGCTTGACGGCAGTGCTTATTCGATGTAAGTGGTGTTTTTGTGCACAGTGGACCAACCTGGTGTCTAGTGTTAGAAGTTGGAGTGCAGTCAGCACTATAGCACTTGAAGAACTGATCGGAGTTGCAGCAATACCTGTACAGCTTCCGGGTGAGATTTTTTTTTCTTAATAAAAACATGGCATCACATTCTTTCAAATCGGTACTTCAAACACTGCAATTCAGAGTCCGGGGATATCTCTAAAAGAATACCATGGACTCGCCATTTTTATTGAGAGAATATGAGGAAGGATTGATCACTGGTTTTCCACAGTCTGCTGGGAGTCAAGACTACATTATGAGAAAAGTCCTCCGTCAGGTACAGTACATATCAATGGCTGATGAAGATGGGTAGTGATAAGGATGACTGTGATTCCAAAACTACTGAAAACTCGGCATAGATGATGTCTGTTCAGCCTTTCAGAGTCTCCTTAAAATTGTGACTCAGCTAAGAAATGGCTTTAGTTATGAAGGTGCTGCTCTGTGGTGGTGCTAGGTAGTGCATTCACAGTTGTGCTATTAGTGACAGGTGAATTCATAATTGGTGCTATAAATTATAAATGTATTCACAATTGGTGCTATTAGTGATAAGTGCATTCACAGTTAGTGCTGTTAGTGACAGGTGTATTTATAGTTGGTGCTATTAGTGACAAGTGTGTTCTCAGTTCGTGCTATTCACTGATAAGTATATTCATAATTGGTGCGATTAGTGATAAGTGTATTCATAGCTTGTGCTATTAGTGATAACTGTATTCATAGTTGGTGGTATTAGTGATAAGTGCATTCATATTTGGTGCTATTAGTGGTATGTGAATTCATAGTTAATGCTATTCGTGATAAGTTACAGGTCAAAATATGTGTTTGCAGTTGATACTAGTGGCAGGTGAATTTACATTTGCTGGTGCATTTACAGTTCGTGCTACTCACAGGTGTATTTGCAGTTCGTGCTAGCAACAAGTGAATTTACAGTTGATGCTATTAACAGGTGCCTTTACAGTTGGCGTTAGTAACAAGTAAATTTAAAGTTGATGCTATTGACAGACGAACTTCGGTTGATGGCGGCAGTAACAGATCTCTTACAGTTTATGATATTAGTGTTCATTGTCTTTACAGTGGGTAAGAGTGACAGGTGCATTTACAGTTTATGGTATTAGTGACAGGAGCACTTACAGTCGGTCCTAATGACAAGTACATTTACAGTTTATGGTATTAGTAACAGGAGCACTTACAGTCGGTCCTAACGACAAGTACATTTACAGTTTCTCTGTTAATGCAATATCAAGGGAGGCATTCCCTGCTGTTGATGTCAAGTTAGAACATTGTTTGCTGACGCTGTCGAGGTAAACATCCTTTACTGGAACTGTCGAAGAAGACATTCTTTGCTGGAAAAGTCGGAACAAAACATACATTGTTAGATGTGTCCTTCTTCATCGGTACTTTTTGTTATGTAAAGGCAGATGATCCTGCTGATACTTGCAAGAGACACTACTCTGCAGGTCGTATCAAATGCCACCCAGGATTAGTGAGCTAGAATGATGCGGGGATGAGTGTATGGCCAAGATCACTGGGGGTGCTGCTGGTAGCTCTCACACTCTTATATATTTTCCTTCCTTGCTTCTGTATCGTATCTCATTCCTAGTAAAGCTGGGATAATTGTCAGGATGGCGATATCAAAGTAGACGATCTGGGCAGCTGGTGCCAAGGAAAACATTATATGTTTGCGGTGTCAAGTTGGATGATTTGTGTTGGTAGTGTCAAGCGGGACATTATTTGCTTGTAGTGTCAGAGTCACCTTTCTGTGTCGACAGTGTCAAGGAAGACCCTTTACTAGAGATGTCAAGGGAGATGCTCCGTTATACCGCTGGTGATGTCAAAGTAGATGTTCGTTGCATATTCACGAGCTGAGCTTATCCATGTTGGCTCGGGTATTGTCAAACTTGAGGAACAGAAGCGGCAAGATGGGCAGCGAGGATGTACTGGTCAAGAAGTAGGTCATCCAGTGGTAACCTGAGGGAGGAGAGGAGTGACAAAAATTATTTGATATGGAGACTGTGTGTACTTTAGTTTGGCTACAATAAATGATCAATAACGGACTTCTTTTTCTTGTCAGAAATACGGGTATGATTTGGAGTATTACACTTGCTTCAGTTTTGGAGCAAAGATCTTGAAATATAGACTTTAATTTGAGCAAATAAAAGTAGGATGTGGCGAGTTAATGTGTTCTAGTCTGACTGCCAGAAATGGATGGCGGCTAATTATGTCGCTTACTAACAGGCATTTATGGTAGGTGGGGGTATCCCTATCCACCATCCACTCATTCGATATGGTGCTCCCATCAGGTGAATCTAGACTGAATGACACACCATATAGTTTGCTAAAACTCGGGAATTTTTTACTGTGTTGGGTAGTATCATATAACCAAATGACTCCTGGTGGCCTAGGAGGTTAATTCCAACCAGATGGGACCAATAAGGGTTTAAATTTATTGATATGGTTGGGGTTTATTGCACATATAATGCTACTCATGGGTTGAGTGAGGCTGGTCACTTTCGTCTTAAATGTCGGGACTGAGTAGCCTAGCCTCAGACACCTATGCTTCTGATGGAGGAGAAAATGACTGGATGGTGGATGGATAACAATAGGGAAAAAATGAACTGATGGATTCAACATTCACTGGTTTGGGAACTCAACAGATTTAAATGTAATATTAAATAAACGAGTATTTTTAACGAAGACAATTGCAGTTTGATCTTTATTTTCATTAAAGAAAGTTTGCACTGGAAGCTGTTGTCTGGGTGCACAAAAGTTTTAATTAGAGGATTTATAATGCTTTGACTTAGGTTCAGAATGATTGTTTATAGGCATTACTATACTTTAGGCAGGACAAATAAAGGACTGATTATACGACATAACCCATCGTAGGTCAAGACTAAAATTTTCATTTTCTTCAGTCCGACCACGTCAGGTCAAGACGAAATTTTACATCATTCAGTATTGCACTTATTGTTGTTTTTGCTTTAAATGAAATGGCAATGTTCGAACTTGCGTCATCGTGATGTAACTTTTGAGTAAACAGCAATACTGAGCCAGGAACGCACCACTCCCCCCTATTCCTTCTTCCCTCCCACCCTCTCCTTGATTGCCTTCCCCCTCTCATTCTCTCTGTTTGTCATTCCCTTCCCTCGTCACTACCCATTAATCTCTTAATTCTTGTTTTGTCTGAGGCTTAAAATGTATCATATAACCACTAATTCAGTTTTTAGTACTGCTTCCTAGGGCTCCTACTCTGTTCATTCAGCCCTGTAGTGTTTTGTTTCTACTTCTTTCTTGAACAGCAAGTACCCTAGTCAAAGGATTTAAGGGGTTTGAGGGAAGGATTTTAAAAAATTCAAAGGTGTTTTAATTCCTTCAACCTAATGTGCCTCCTCTAAGATGAAAAAGCTGTATAACATTAGGCAAAAAATATACAAACCATCCTCAGGCTGGAGCTGTTATTATACCCTTGTTAAAGACTTCGTGCATCTTATCCCTCTTTTGGTTTTCGTGCACATTTTTTACTTATGGATCATTTCCCCCAGTGTTTTTTAATTCAAAAACAAATAAACAAGCAAATACAAAAATTGCCAAGTGCAAGGAAGCACATTATGTGCTGACAAACTCCCAGACCTTTCCCTATGACATTGACCTTTGGGTGATTGTTTTAAGAATTAAGTTTTTGTTCTTGTCTAAACTTATCTCTTCCACCAGTTTTGGTCTAAACTGAATCAAATCTACATAAATTGCCATTGACATGTCTTTACCTTTGATCTACTGTTCTTAAAAGCAATAGATCAACCTCTTGGTGAACACTGAACCCTTCCATCACGTTTGGTTCAAATGAAGTCAGTTATTTTATTCAGGCACAAACACACATGGTTCGAACTTTGACCTTCCCCTTTGACCTTGTCCTCAACCTTTCAACCCCATATAATTTAAACAAGATCAAATTGTTTAAGTTGATCCTGTCATGAAGCCTCGACCTTCCACCTAGTGTAGTGTTCTCAAAAACAGTATTTCAGTTCCTTGACTGTCTCTGAACCCTTTCACCTAGTTTGGTTGAAAATGGCTCAAAACTGTTTGAGAAAACTAATGCACTACATTTCGGCCCCATAGTTACTTAGTTACTTACATGCACACATAGCTACAGAGTGTCAAGGTAATTTATTGAGATGCTTCTCAGCATCTAACGAATTAACGTATGAAGTACCTTCAAAGTCACTATGATTCCTTACATCTGGCAGAACCATACACTACGTTTTTCTGGATATGGGTAAGTAAGGCCATATATGGAGGCTGGAGGGGGTGTGGGTGTGGGATAGACTACCAGACACTTCTTGAATTGCATGGCCCTTGAACTTTGGTATGGTTGGTACGGTATATGGGTCATTCACTTAGTAATGACCACAGAGTGTGAGTATTTTTTTTTAATAACAGAACAGAGTAAACCAATCCATACACCAGATTACAGATGTCCTCCATTCATGAAAAATCTGTAAAGGTTTGACTTGAACAACCGTAAGTTGAAGTCTGAGGGGAAAACCACTCCGAGGAAGGGAACTCCAAAGAGATGCAGTTTGGGGAATAAACGAATTCTGACAGGCAGAAGTTCTGCAATATGGCAAGAGTGACAGCCCAGTCATGAGCACTACCAGATGCCCGTGTTGCACGGGGGAAGGCACGGAGAGCCGGCACAGTGGGTGCAACTTCTCCTGAGCATTTGACATAAAAGTATCTGTAAAATAATGCAAGGGAGGGAACATTCGTTCTTACCTATATGGGAGGTGGTTTATTTGTAATAGGGTCAGTAATAATTCTAACAGCTTTGTTCTGAATTTTGTCTAGTTGTTTTAGGAACCCTTCCAATCTGCATTAAATCCAGAGGCTAATGTATTTACTCCAGCCGTCCAAAGTCTGATAAACTATGATACAATGAAGACTTTAAGTCCTATACAGTCTCAAGACTTCATGAGCCCTCTAGTTAAGGGGCTTAAGAAACCAGCTATATCTAAAATACTTTGAGGGAGATCGTTTACAATTTAAGCCTTTTGTGAGAAATTTTAATTCCAAAGTAGTGAATTACTCAGACAGCAGTGATGAAGGGGTGAATAATATTTAGAACAATTTACCACTGGAGACACTAACAAGATCGTAAAAGGTTATAGTCACTTAGATGCTGACCAGGGTTATCCAGCTGATGGTCGTGGTCGTGGCCGAGGTCGGACGTGTTTGAGAGAGATGTTCCCGGCAGTACAGCTGTCAGCTAATTAAGTTTAAGATAAATACTGGTCAGTGGTCCCAGATATTAAGTTAGTGGAGTGTATGAATACCAAGCAAGTGACAACAAGAGGAAAGAAGACGGATACTGGACAGAAAATGGATGGTGAACAGGGAGGTAAGACCGGTCAGCTGACTGCAAGGCCAGATGGAGGGACGGCCGGTCAGGGTATACAAAGGACAGAGGTATGTCCCTCATGCAAAGTTCAAGTTTGTGATGATGATCTGGCCCTTGGATGTAATCTGTGTGACATGTGGCACCATATAAAGTGTGAGGGTATCAGTGAGGCAGTGTATAAGTTCCTGATGGAAAACTAAGAGAGTACTATTCACTGGTATTGTTCTAAGTCTAATGCTGTGGTTGGTATCCCGGTGAAGCAAGAAACTAAACTCTCCAAGAGGCAGGATGTGACTGAAAACGTATGGATGCTCTGGAACATACATCTGGGGCAGGATATAACCAGGTGAAGGATGATCTGGCTAAACTGAAGGCGAGCATCAGGGATGAAATCAAAACTCAAGTGAGTAGTGAAATGAAAAGTGAGATGGACGTGGTCAAGGTAAAGTTTTATAATGAAGTTAAAAAAGAGATCTGCGAGAAAGCAGAGGAAGAAAAAGTTGATAAACAAGGCAAGTGAGAGACTGAAGTTAAGGATGAAGTTTGCATTGAAGTGAAATAAGAATTGGTAAAATCGTACAGGGATGTTCTGTCTACAGGAGACAACGAGACGTATGATGCAAACGCAGGTGGGGCTAGGCCTAAATATAGTGATCTGGGGAGTGAACTGTTGGAAAAAACTACGAGGCAACTACAGGGCAGAATGGCCAGGAGAACAATATTGTTTTGCATGGCGTTCCCGAGGAACTGATGAGTGGCATGAACTTAGAATTAAGGTCTGAAAAAATTCGTCACGATAAGTTAGTAATCGCTGACTTATGTGGTGAAATTGGTTTAACATACTAAGACAGTGATATAGAGGAAATTAGAAAGCTTGGTAGATACCAGGGAGCAACAGGGACAAGAAAGCCAAGACCCTTTTAGTGACTCCGAGAGGATCCTTAAAGGAAAGAATAATGAGAAACTTGTTCAAGTTGAAGGAAGCCAAGAACGTGATATTTAGAAAAGTTGGAGTGACACACGACATGACTATGGACAAGAGGAAAAAAGATAAGGAGCTTAAAGAAGAGGCAGAAAAGCTGAATACGAAGGAGAAGGATTCGGGAAACTACTACGCGATCAGGGGAAGCCCGTGGAACAGTTACATCCTGAAGTTTTTTTTTTTATGTGTCCAACTCTGGGCATAGGCTTCACAGCCTGCTATCAAGGCCCAGCAGTCCTCCCACACACCACACACTCCTACATGTCACCATGGTAAAGAGAAGGATAACACTGAATACAACAGGAGCAGCAGAGATGGAGTAGGAGCGAGCGAATTAAGTTATGACAGTACTAAAGATTTTATACATAGTGTAAATGACTTGAAAATAATATTTAGTAATGCTGATGTGTTCTCTAGTGACAAGATCAGTGAATTAGGGATTAGGTTGAGCGAGGACCAGACACCTCCACAAGTGATAGCAGTGCAAGAGGTCAAACTAAAACGTTGTCGGTACGAAAGAGATATAATTAAATATGGTATTGAAGAACATGAAATATCTGGAAAAAATCTGGCAAATTCTGAAGATGGAAGAGGACTGCTGCTGTACATAAAAAAGAAACTCAGTATGATACTGTAGTGTTTGAGAGGGAAGCCATAGAACATATAGCAACGAAGATTGAAGGTAAAAGTGATATATTGTACGTGTCTATTTACAGAAATCCAAACAGTGACTTTGGAAATAATGACATGATGGAGCTATTACATGAAATTAGTGAATACAGTACAAGGCAGAAAGTGATTGTCGGAGATTTAAAATTGCCAAACATAAGATGGGAAACCTTAACATTCAAATCTGGTGATGATAACCTTAGCCAAAGTTTTATTGAAAAGGTCCGAGATTGTTATTTTATACAGCATATTTATCAGATAACAAGATTTAGAGGTACTACTGCAGGAAATAAAGTGGATTTATAGTGAGTAATATTGAGGTCACCAATCCATTAGCCAAGAACGTCCATTTATGTGTGAAACCCAAATGTGACATTGAACCATAGGAAAAGAAGTGCAAAAAGCTTGTCTATTTATATGAAAAGGCAGACTTCAAGAAATAACCCAGGATGCTATCAATTCATTGGGATAAATATTTGGATACCCAGGGCATGGAAGAAATATGGGATAGATTTAAGAAGAAAGTACAAGAGGCAATCAATGAGTGTATTCCTCAGAGAGAATTTAAGAGATAACAGACTAAGAAAAAGGACAAATGAGAACTTGCCAACGAAGAGAAAGTTGTGGGCAACGATAAAGAGAAAACAAAGACTGTTGATGAGATTAAAGAGTATTAGGGAAGACGGAGGAACTAATGCAATTGTATATAATTAGCTGGAAAAAGAATATAAAAAATTAAGTAATCAAGCTAGACGTGAGACAAGAATTGTGGCTAAAAACACAGAAAGAAATATTGCTAATAACGTAAAATCGAATCCGACGATTTTCTGGAAATATTTTCAGCCAAAGACCAAATTCACGGCAAGTGTAAGTGATCTGTACATGAATTCTGAGAAATCTATCAAAACATCGAATGACACGGATAAGGCTAAGGTATTAGCGGAATACTTCAGCTCAGTCTTTACTGAGGAACCAGAAGGAGAGATGCCTGATATTGAAACTAATGAGGTTCCACTGCTGACACAGAAGGACTCACCAGAGAAGAAATTTGTCGTATCACAGGCAAGCTTCAAAGAGGTAAGTCCCCAGGTCCAGAGGGATTTCACCCTGGAGTGATTACAGAGGTGAAGGACGTAATTGCTTACCCGCTTATTTTTAAATTATCATTTCGAGTTATTGAAGTGCCAAGGGACTGGAGGACGGCAAATATTACAGCCATAATTATATAAAAAGGGAGACAGAAGCGGCAGTAAGCTTGACTTGGAGACAGAGGCGCCAGTAAGCTTGACTTGTATCATCTGTGAAATAGAGACTATAATAAGAAAGAAAATTTTGGAACAACTAAAGGGACATAAATTGATAAGTAACAGACAGTATGGGTTCATGGCCGGAAGATCAACGATGCTTCAGGTGATCACATTGCTGGATATATGGACACAGACTATGAACGAAGGTGATGCTACGGCTGTTGCCTACTGCGATTTTATGAAGGCTTTTGATAAAGTCCCGCATCAACAATTGATTTTAAAAATTGAAAGCTATAATGCTGGAAGCAACATATTGAAGTGGATCTCAGCATTTCTTAGTGAAAGAGAGTAGCGAGTGATTGTCAACGGAGTCGAGTCAGATTGGAAGAAGGTAATCAGTGGCGTGCCCCAAGGTTCAGTGCTGCGTCCACTGCTGTTGTAATATATATCAACGATTTATCAGAATCCATACTGAACAGTGAAATATTTTTATATGCAGATGATACTATAGTGTTTAGAAGAATTCATGAAAGTGAAGACTGTGTCAAGCTGCAAGAAGGTCTTAACAGAATGAGAGCTTGATCAGAGAAGTGGCTGCTGATATTCACCCCAAGAAATGCAGTGTCATGAGAACTGGAAAATCTAATTTAGAAAAAGTTAAATATACTATGAGTGAGAAGCTAAATGATATCAAAATGGAAAAAGATCTTTGGCCGTGACTGATAGTGAATTGAAGTTCATGAACCATATATGGCTGCAAAAAATCAAATCTCGTTGGGTTGATTAGAAGGACTTTAGTGTTACTGGACGAGTTGATATTCAGGGCGTTATTTGTGACACTAGTTCGACCACACCTTGAATATGCGACCCAAGCATGGTGCCTATATAAAAAGGAAGATGTAGAGGCAACTGAAGTAGTTCAGAGAAGAGCAACTAAGTTGGTGCCAAGTTTGAAAGAACTATCATATCAGGAAAGACTGAAGAAGCTAGACTTGCCAACTCTGGCATATGGAGACATGATAGAAACACTGAAGATTACCAATGGCGTGTACGAGGGTGCTGTATCTGAGGGACTCTCCAATGAACAGACTGGCTCAATGAAACGTGGACATAGCAAGAAAATCTATAAACAGCGGCCAAGATTAGATATAAGAAAATACAATTTTTGTAACAGCATAGTAAAAAGATGGAACAGTCTTCTAGTGTCAGTCGTGGAAGCAACCTCAGTAGTGAATTTTAAAAACAAAGTAGATAAAGCATGGAAAGCTCAGAAATATATATTTGATTATACAAAAATAATGGATCACATGCGCCTCAACTACAATGACCACTCGACCATAAGACCCTGTTATAATAATTTAGAGCTGCAGTCACAGGCTTTTTAGCCTCTTCCAAGAGTCGTCTGTGAGTTTCTGTGAGCTGCAATCAAAGAACTTAATGACAAAAATGGGAATGTAGAAGTAATCGTAATTTTTTTTTTTTATGTGTCCGACTTCTGGGCATAGGCTTTACAGCCTGCTATCAAGGCCCAGTCGTCCTCCTACACACCATACACCTCTACATGTCACCACTTCGGCGCTTAACACCCACCGTCCATATTGAATACATGCTAGGGCTGTATCATACAGGACTGGTGTATTGGTATTAGCGGGGTTATTTTTACGACATGTCGGCGGGTCTTCTGGTAGATCAGTAAAGCCTGATTTAATGAAATTCAAATCCTTAAACTGTTCCCTGCACAAGCGAGAATTCGAACCTGGGTCCCACGGGACTGCAAGCCAACTCTCTACCGATCGAGCTACCGCCTCCCCTTAATGAATGCTTTTGTTCAGAAGGCCTTAAGTTGGCCGACGATAAAGGCTGATAATCCAAAGGGTTTAGATGAGCTTTCCATATTTCTGATGGAGTGCGAACATGCTATATGCAGTACGGAGGCAGAAAAAGTGTTAGAGAACCCAGAGAATATGAAGAGGCTAGTTATGAAATTGCCATTTTATTTACATGAGAAATGGAGGTCACATGTGCAACAAGTTGAACACAACAGTATGTAAAATTTAGGACTCTCTCTGTTTATGAAATTGGAAGCGAGAAGGCTGTTGATCCCGTGTATGGAAAAGAAGCCCTAGCTGATAACCGTAACAAGCATCTACAGGAAATTCTAAATTCTAAGAGAATGAAGCGAAGTTTTGCTGCTAACGTAGTCATAATGAGTCCGAGACTTCTAAGGGTGGAACACATACAAAGTCATCTGATAGTCATAATGTACGAGTATATCCAGCTGCAGCAGGTTCACCATGACTGTACTGCAAAGAAGATCATATTTTGATTTAATGTGATGGTTGGATGTCACTCACGCAAAAGGACAAAGTTGATCATTTGAGAAAGAAACGATTACGCTTTAGATTTCTGAAAGTTGGTCATTTGAAGAACAAATGTCGTAATAAAGTAATCTGTGATAAATGTGGTAAAACTCACCCCACAGTTCTTCATATGGAGGTAATCAGTCCCAGGAAAAGAATATGGAGAATACCAATACTGTGAATGAGGCAGACAAGTTTTACAGGTCAGGTGCACAGACATACTGATGAGGAGCCTTGTATTCTTGCAATTATCCCAGTTAAAGTCAAGTTAAGGAACAGTCCTAAGGTAGTCCAGACATATGCATTCTTGGACCAAGGCTCAGCAGTGTCATTCTGTTCAGAGGAGCTAATGCAGCAGTTAGGATGTCATGGAAGAAAAGTAGAGGGAATGCAGCACACTGTTAAAAGTCACATAATCAAAGGACTCGAAGTCTGTGACCTAGAGTCAAGAAACTGTATTCCGCTACCCAAACTGTATACTAAGGACAATATTCCAGTGTCAAAAGAATGCATTCCTAAGAAAGATCTGGCAAGATGGAAGCCTCTGAGACATATACCTGATTTTGAGGGGTAGATAACTCTACTTTTATGGAACAATGTACCTGATGCCTATGCTCCTTTTGAAGTTAGAACTGGTCCTAGGAGCAGCCCACATGCAGTTAAAACCTTGCTAGGATGGATTGTATGGAACATGATCAGAGGAAAAGGATTGGGTAGCTTGTCTGTAAACAAGGTTGATGTACTAGCTGTACATGAACAAGAAGAGTAAAAACGATTATACTTTATGATAAGAGAGTCCATTAACAATGACTTCCCTGAAAGGATTATTGATGATGAGAAAAAGTCTTCCAGGGAAGATATTGTTTTTCAAAAGAACATTACTCACTCATGAAACTCAAAGATAGTCATTGTGAAATTGCTTTGCCATTTCGCAATGATGTAGTTAGAATGCCCAGCAATTATATTATGTACTGAAAAGATTAAGTAGCTTAGAAAAGAAATTCACTAGGGATCCCATGTATGCCGCAGATTATGTTCAATTCATGGAGAAGTTATTGGCTAAGAACTATGCTGAAATGGTCCCAGATGAAGAAGTTGAGGGAGATGATGGAAGGGTGTGGTATATTCCACATCATGAGGTTTATCATCCTAAAGAGCCTGACAAAATTAGGATGGTATTTGACTGTGGTGCTGTGTATGCGGGAATATCCCTCAATAATCTTTTACTGCAAGGGCCAATCTGACTAACCTAATTGTTGCATTGATGGGATTCAGACAAGAAAATATTGCTATTATGAGTGATGAAGCTGTTTTATCAGGTTAGGGTACCACGAGAGGATTGTGACTTTCTGCGGTTTCTCTGGTGGCCAGGAGGTGACTGTAGTAGAGAACCTACCCCGTATAGAATGCTAGTTGATATATTTGGTGCTGTACCATCCCCAGCTTATGCAAACCTTGCATTAAGACAAACAGCGAATGATAATAAAGAATTATTTGAGAGCCAAGTATGTAGGAGTATAGAGAAGAATTTCTATGTGGATAATTTTCTCAAGTCTGTACCTTGCGCAGAGGAAGCCGTAGACTTAATTGAGAAGACAAGTGCACTGTGTAAGAAAGGAGGATTCAATCTTAAGGACTGGGTGAGCAATGACAGAGAAGAAATAGTTTCTGTACCACCTCATAAAAGGGCAAAGGAGCTGAAGGAAATGGACTTAAATAGGGAAAATTGCCAAGAGAGAGGGCCTTAGGTATCGTGTGGACAGTAGATGATGACTCATTTGGTTTTAAGATAAATGTACATAATATTTTGCCAACAAGGAGAGGAATCTTGTCCTTAGTTAGTTCTCTGTATGGTCCCTTGGGTCTTCTACCTCCATTCACATTACCAGGTAAAATAATTTTGCAGCAGTTATGTAACAGAGGAATTGGATGGGATGAGGACATAACTGACACTGAACTACATAGCTGGAATAGATGGGTATCAGATCTTTTGTTATTAGAGAATATCCACATTAAAAGATGTTTGAAGCCCTGTGACATTCATAACTTTGCTGATGCAAGTGAAAGGGGCTATGGAGTTGCTACTTATGTAAGATTCGAGGATGATAAAGGTAACATACACTGCAGCTTAGTTATGGGCACATCTAGAGTTGCTCCCATAAAAAAGATAACAATACCCAGATTTGAACCGGTAGCAGCAACACCAGCTGTATATACTGGCTATAAACTACCCCGTAAAATTGAGTATCCTATCACCAACACATTTTATTGGACATCAGTACGATAGTACTGACCTATATCCACAATGAAGGCACAAGAGTCCACACATGCTGCTAACCGCTTAGTGATAATTTATGAAGGTTCATCTGTTGACCAATGGAATTTCGTAGAAAGCAAGACCAACCCAGCTGATGTAGCATCTCGTGGATTCCTTTTGGATGCAGAAAGTGACATACT
>JAGKTI010003176.1:24247-41821 GCA_018397915.1 Birgus latro
ACTTGGCAACATCCAACCTGCACTCGTTCGCTTATTTCCCCTGCTTTTTTTTTCCCCGTGAAATATGCCGTATGAGCTACTCTCGTAATATAAATGTATATAAGAAAGGAAGGGAGAAGCCTGAGTGATATTTATATTCACCTGGAACTACCTAATTTATTATGTATTGTCTAGATTTCCTAAGACTTATTTCTTAGCATATACATTAGCAGCTGACATTTTCAACTCTTGACTACCGAGACACAGTCAGGTCACTCAGTGCGAAAGAGAAGATGATGGCGAATCTCATCATCATCTTCTCTTTCGTCCTTCACGGTGAAATGACGCTCCTCCATTTCTGCCATTTTTGCGCCTATTATAAAAGGCCCTGTGGCCTCTACCCCTACTAAACATCGTGTGGGAAGCGGTAAAGGATTGTAGATATATATAAGTGTAATAAAGTACTAGAAATAACAAAGTGTGAGTGTGTGTATATGAGTAAGAAATGACAGAATACCAGCGGCGAATTAGCGCGAGTAGGAGGTTCGTACGCACTCGTATTTTATATTGCTTTTACAGTGTTTTTTTTTTTTAGTATGGATTCCAAACTACTTAGAAATCATTGAATAGTGTTTCTAGTGATAATATCTGACAGTGGTATTCAGATTAGGGGATGTCGGGAAGTGTAAAGTGGAGACTTAGTTACCCAACTTCAGAAGTCTCCATAAGTCCTACGGTAGTCGACGAATGCAAAAAAAAAAAAAAAATCCCAGAAGAAGGCTGAAGATATGTGTCATAAGCATATTTAATTATAATATTCTAGGACTAATAACTGATTTTTGGCAAATATTTTTAAAAAGTCAGTCGGAGCGCGAATATCCCCGAGGGAATGGCACAGTGTGCCTCCATCAACCCCTCGGTGTAGGGGTTAAACGTTAGTGGGTACACCTGTGGAAGATTTTGTCGGGTTGATGGGTGTAACAACTGAGTCTTTGATGCATGAAAAATAATAGGATTAATTTTACCCCAAATACAGATACGAGCCAAGTCAAACATTAGGTGTGCCATAGACATATCTCTTTTTTGTTGAAGTAACTGCTGAGATGGACATTGCAGAAACCGAATGGAAAGGTGAAGGGTGGAATCATCAGCATATGAGTGGATAGGGTTAGATGTACAGCTTAGAAGGTCATTGATGAATAAAAGGAAGAGAGTTGGTGATAGGAAAGAGCCCTGAGGAACACAACTGTTGACTGGTCTAGGAGAAGAACAGTGGCTGTCTACAACAGAGGCTATAGCACGACCAGAAAGGAAGCTAGAGATGAAGGCACAGATAGAAGAATAGAAGCTGTAGGAGGGCAGTTTGGAAATTAGAGATTTATGCCAGACTCAATCGAAGGCCTTTGAGATGTCAAGTGCAATGGCAAAGCTTTCGCCAAAGTCCCGAAAGGAGGATGACCAGGAGTCTGAAAGGTAGGTGAGAAGGTCGCCAGTGGAGCGTCCCTGACGGAACCCATATTGACGATCAGAAAGAAGGTTGCGACAGGAAAGATGCTTTAAGATTTTTCTGTTAAGAACTGATTCGAAAACTTTTGAGACACAGATGTTAAAGCAATTAGACGATAGTTAGGGGGTTGCGAATGGTCACTGGCTCAATGAGAGCAAACTTCCAGCAAGAAGGAAAGGTACAAGTTGATAGACAAAGGCGAAAGAGTTTACCTAGGCAGGGTGTAAGCACAGAAGCACAGTTTTTGAGGACAACAGGAGGGACTCCACCAGGCCCATATGCCTTATTAGTACTGAGGCCAGTGATGGCTGAAAATACATCAGCTGAAGAAATTTTAATGTCAGCCATGAGGAAGTCAGAGGGGGGAAGTGATGGAGGAACAGCACCGGAATCGTCTAAGGTGGAATTGGAGGAGAAAGTCTGAGAGAAGATATCTGCTTTTTCAGTAGAAGGAATGGCTACAGAGCCATCAGAGTAGAAAAGAGGAGGGAAGGATGATGAGGCAAAGTTTTTAGAAAGGTTTTTGGCAAGGTGCCAAATGGAGCGAGAAGAATTCGAGTTGGAGAGTTGGGAACATTTAGCACGGATGAAATTATTTTTAGCAGAGCGAAGAACAGACTTAGCACGATTCCTGCAGAAATATAAAAAAGATGTGATTCAGGGGTGGGTTGGCTCCAGTACCTTTTATAGGCCCTCTCCTTGTTGCGGACAGCAATAGAACAAGCGTGATTAAACCAAGGCTTTCTCACATTAGTCAGAGGATATGAGAAAGGAATGTATGCTTCCATGCCCGAGAGAATAACCTCCGTAATGCGCAAGGCACACTCAGATGGCTCCCGGCCATGGAAGCAATAATCATTCCAAGGAAAATCAAATAAGTACTGCCTGAGGGCCTCCCAGTTTGCAGCTCCAAAGTGCCGTAGGCGGTGTTTCTTTGGATTGTCCACAGACCATACCGGAGCGATAGGACAGGTTAAGGCAATAAGGTTATGATTGGAGAAGCCCAATTGCGTACAAATACACAACAGCCACCTTTGGCTTTGAAATGAGAATAGAGAAAGTAGGAGGATACAGAAAAGGGTTTGCTGTCAGTTGCCTCAGACAGCTGAGTCTCAGAAAGAAAGAGAAGATGAGGTTTAGAGAAGACGTGGTGCTGAACAGAGCGAGAGTTAGAGGAAAGGCTGCGAATGATACAGAAATGAAGAAGGAGTGAGTCAGACAGTAGTTCCAGGCAGCTCCGTGAGTCGTCACCGGGAGAGGGGCGAATGGTGGGGGTATTTATGGTCACCCCCCCCCCCCTATGGGTTCTCCGAGGCATGGTTTACGTGCGCCATTTTTTTTTTACAAATTTTGAAAAGGAAGTGTAGTGTGTAGCGTGCATGTAGTTTAGTGTTGACAGTTAGAGAAACTTGTATTGGAGAGCATGCTGGCCTATTCTCTGTGTTACTGCGACACTGAAAAAGTTCAGCAAAGGGGGATGGTCAGGAACAAGTCCTGAGGGCTGATGAAACGGGAGCTCCAGCTCTCCCTGTCATCAGCTTTCCATCCACCTTGGAGTACTGCCCTGCTCAACTGGTGCTACAGTCTACTGTAAGTATTATATGCTAATGACTTTTCTGTCGTTGCTCTGGCACAATTGCTGTCAAACCATTTTGGGGAGTCCGATCTTTTAGTGAAATACTGATTTGGTATGAACTATTCCATACCAGCCTAAGTCATTAAAATGGGACTGGGTAGAACTGATGTCAGTGGACAAGAAAGACTGCCGTGGAATATCAGCAAGATAATTTCTGATTCCATCCCAGTCTGCCCAATTAAAGTGTCATCTTGTCACCCTGACAGGTTCAGAACAGGGGAGGTTTGAGGGCTTTGATGAGACTGTGGTCAGAGGATCTAAGTGACAGTCCTTCTGTCCTGTATTCATCTGGATTATTAGTCAGGAATAGATCGAAGAAACAGGCACGACGGTCAGGATTATCTGGTATTCTGGCTGGTTGTTTTACCAACTGCGTGAGACCAAACGATTCTGCAAACAGCTCGCACTCTAGACCAGCACCGTCGTCCTGGCTGAATGCAGCACCCATTCTAAATTACGAACATTAAAATTACCCAAAACAGTAGTTTCGGTGCAAAGGGTGAGGTTATTGTTTGCCAACTGTATGGATATGGAGTCAAATAAGCTGGGTTCTGAAGAAGCATTGGGGGCGCGATAAACTACACAGATGTATTTGGTAATACAGTAAACTCTCGATATAACGCACCCTTTTATGGCGAACTTCGGATATAACGACCCACCATTTCCAGAGCGAACTTCCACCAGATATAGTGACTGATGGTCAGTGTGTGTGGAGGAAGTTCATGACCCAATATTCCTTAAGCGAACTTCCGCAGGAAATAGCGACCTTTGGCCGGTGCATGTGGCGGAAGTTTGCGTGCACCAAGCTCCCATGACTCACCATTGAGGGAGTCGCCATGTGACAAGTCACGTAGGCTAGCTAGCCCGCTCACCTCAACCCTTTCTGAGCTGGTTCTTTCTTAGTCTGTGCATTGTAGTCACTCCGTCTGGTTCTCTCCCGCCTTACCTCTCTCGTGTGCGTGAGTTCTCGTACAGCGTGTGACCTAACAACACTTACGACCAATGGCAAGAATGGTGTCTAAATCAATCAGCTCTGCTTCCTCAGGCAAGGGGAAAAGGAAGATCTCTCCCTGAATGAAAAATTGCTAATTATTAAGGAGTTTCAGGAAAAGGCTACACAACGTCAAATGCGGAATATGTACGACATCAAGAAGATGACAGTCCATGACCTCATCAAGGGGAAGGAAAAAGTGAAGGAGGCCATGAAAGCAGTGGAGGCCGGCAAGAAGAGGAAGGAATTGTACCACAGGCAACGACTTCCCATGGAAAATCTCAGCGAGGCAGTGTACAAGTGGTACATGCAGGAGAGCAGAGGGTGTTCCAGTTCGTGGCGTCGACATTCAGCATGCAGTGCAGAGGCTTGCTGGTCACCTAGCCCGTGACACTTTCAAGTGTAGTGATGGCTGGCTGTGATGCTTTAGATGGCATCATGGCATCATAAATAAGGCCATAACGGGCGAACTTCTCAACACTGACGCCGACACAGTGGACCCCTTCATAAACCACTTTCGTCAGCTGAAGGAGGAGGAGGACCTCCATGACTTCCAATCACTCCCCGAAAATACCCAGGTCTCCAAGAAAATCAGCAGCACTCTAGGAAGGAAAAGTATGAAGGACTGCATATCGGTGTTGGTGTGCGCAAACGCCAACAGGTCCCATCACCCGAAACCAGTCGTTGTGGGCAAGAGTAGGAAGCCAAGGGCTCTCAAAGACATTATGGATAAGCTTCCTACCAAGTACCACAGCAACCCTCCTGCCTTGGTGTACCCCAGAAATTATCACCACCACCTGGTTCCATGGCAGTTTTGACCCCTCCGTTCAGCAGCACCAGGCCATCTTTAGCATCAGTAAGGAAGATGTCAAGGCTGTGCTCCTCCAAAACAACGCCCCAGCCCACCCATCCACTACGAAATTGTGGACGGGAAAATAATGGCAGTATTTTTACCTCCGAACACTACTGCCCTACTTCAGCCCATGGACCAGGGGGTGTTAGAAAGTGCCCAAAGTCATTATCAGAATATTTACCTGGACCAGTGCTTAGTCGTGACAGAGGATGGGATGGAGGAGGAGGGGTATGTGGATACCAGGGAAGAAGACCCTAGACAATTTAAGACGTATAATATCAAAAACACAATTTTGAATTGGCAGAGGGTTGGAGGAAAGCGCCAGTTACAACTCTCCACGATGCACGGTGTAACCTCCTGAAAACCCCCAAGACTCCAGTCCAGAAGCCAGATTTTGAGGGATTTGAGCCACCAAAGGCAGCCGAAATGTTGGCTGTAGCTGGGCAAGGCTCCATCCGTGCAGCAGAGGTGGAAGAGTAGCTGGACGAGGATGGTGGTCTGCCTGGATACCACCACCAGACAGAGGAGGAAATAGTGCAGGAACTCACCACGCCTGAACCACCTGCGGAGGAGGAAGAGGAGAGGCCACATGGACCATCCCTCTCTGCAGCCATCGATGCAGCAGATACACTCTTGGTCATTGCAAAGGACATTGGTGGCATTCTGGGGGAGAATTACGAACTTCTCAGACTGATTAGGCTGGACCTCATGAGGAGAAACCAGACCAAGTAAGTCCAGCAGAAAATATCAGACTTCTTTAAGCCTGTCACCTCGCCTCCAGGCAAAAAGAAACATACTGTGTCAGAGACATCGAGTGTGTCTGTGGTGTCGATGTTCTCTGTGAGCCTCCCCTGTTTGGCTTCTGGCACCAGCACACCTTCCTTCCTGACACAAGTGACACCAGAGCCACCAGAAATTATTTTTGCAGATTCTGATGATGGATGAATGAAAAATGTGTCATGTAAAGTGAATATATGGTGTATATAGTGCTGTACTGAAGTGCAAATATTGTTCTGAAGTGTTCAGTTTATATTATTAAATGTAAAATTAAGTATAGTGTCCCAGTGATACAGTACAAAAATATAAGGTGTGTACAGTGTGGTGTGCTCTTGTGTACGGGTGTACTGTGTGGTGCCAGCATCTAACCTCTTCAGAGTTCCCCCCCTGCCTCCCTCCTATTCCTGTGGTGACTACAGCATCACTTCTTGGCACTTCCTGGCACTCCCTGGCATGGTAAGTGTACTGTAACAGTATTACATTATAGGCATTGTATTAATATCTACAACTTCATACAGGATGGTATTTACTGTATATGTACTGTATAACTACATAAACCATTGAATTCTCCATATAAAACTTCATAGAGTAGGTTGTGGTTGTGCACGTAGGCCCAAACGACCCCACGGATATAGCGACCTTGGGTCAATAATCCTTCGGTTAATAACAACCATCGGATATAACGAACTTTCGGATATAACGACCCACCCCTCCCCTCCAACTGGTTCATTATATTGTGGGTTTACTTTAGATAATTTAGTTTATGTAGTGAATAATCATAATTAGCTTATGTGAAGTTCAAAAGAGTGTCAGCTGCAAATTTAGATTTTATATGACAATAGGTGCCACCAATGTTACAGAAGTTTGTGATGAGATGGTAACCAGGAAACCAAAATGGTGATATTTTTGAAGAGCGAGAGATATGGGGTTCTTAGAGGAAATGGGGTGAAGAGGATACTGACCGGAGAAAAAAGCAAACAGAATTTAAATTGAAACTAAGACTATGGATGTTAGGGAAATATAAGGCAGAGCCTTCACTTCTCTGCTGGCGAGCAGGAAGTGTGTTTGCAACAGCCGCTGTCGGCAAAGTCGCTTGAAATCGACAAGGAGGACCTTGTGAAGCCAGCCATACTCTGCCGGATTTGCTAACATTAATGCAGCGGCCATTGCTAAGAGGGGATGGAAATAGAAGATGTGATATCTAATGTACATGCAGTGTGGTGTAGACAGTTGAAGGTAGAGGTATTATGAGAGTCTGCTGGCCGACTCTGTGTTAATGAAAGCACTGAAAATATTCAGCAAAGGGAGATGGTCAGGAACAGGTCCTGAGGGCTGGTGAAAAACTCTTCCTTACTCACTCACCAACATCAGGAATATTAAAGATAACGAGGAAGAGGAAGCTCGTAATGTTGTCGGCCGCTGTAATGATGCCTGCCACCAGGATCTCAGGAACTGGGTAAGCAAAATCCATGCCCACTTCGAAGAACAGGGGGATGGATGCGTAGTTGAAGGAGATGGCCCCCACCACTGACACATAGACCTGCCCTGTGGGACCAGATTGGAAAGGATTATAACCTTATTCTTGTGAACTTAAACAGTTATTCATAGTCTCTTCCTATTATTTTGCTAAATACAAAAATACTCGACTGTAGGTCAGTCATTATTTTCATTTCATTACTGACATTATCTGCTTAAAAAACATATCACAAACGCCAGTACTGACGTTCTGTACGCAGAAATAGAATCGCATAAGGAAAGTGTGTTAAAGAGCCTGCTTACCTGACACAAATACGGCCATTAAACAAGTAAACTTGCAGTGACGGATGAATCTGTAGCTATGACCTCTTACAATCTTTGACATTTTTTTTTTACCATAGTAGCCTTTACACTGCCAGACGAATTTATTCAGTCTGGGAGAGGCATTCTGTAATGAAGGGGTGAAAAAAAAAAAGAGCTATATCTAACCCATCCATTATGAACACGTACAAAAATTCTAGATTGGGAGCTTCAGGGCGCTTTTCTATGGTGTGGTGTGGGTGGCGATTTTGTGTGAAACGGTGTGATAGGGTGGAATAGTGTGCTGTACTGTGTGGCGTGGTGCAATGTGGTGTGATGTCGTATGGCTTTGCTAAAGTTTACAGAAGTGATGTACGCCTCATTTCCGAAAAATGTTAGTGAGAGACAGTCGTATAAGAATCGCCCCTAGAGAAGATCTTTCATCTAAAAATCTTTAAGCTTAATGAATTCACCTGGAGATATCAAGAATTATCCCTCAAAAGCGGCAGTCAGTAGGCTACAAGATGCTTTGCATTGATGACAATACTTCATAAAGCATTTTGACGAAGGCAGAAATTCATTCTTCCTTCTATACGTTAAAATAAAAATATTTACTTGCATGTCCAGGCAAAGTTGAAAAATTCTCAATCCGGTTGCAAGGACAACATTCTTAGAAGTGATGCATTTGGAAAGTTCTGATTCATTGCACATGTGTGTATTTTTAGCTACGGTACTGCTCTATCGATTGTAGTATCGTCCACAAAAGTCTCTTCCGCCAGCCAAAGAACAAAATACCTTTACATCTTTCCAACAGTCTGCAGCATAGTGAGTCCAACAGTAATATATGAATTTTGAACCACAAAGCATCTGTAGGAAATGCATATAGCTGTGTTATGGGTTGAAAATTAGGTGATTTAGATTCTCACCACGGATGCTTGGTGGAAGGAACTTTTGTGCAGGATAATACATCAGCTTGTCTTAATTGAATAAGAACGATGAGAGTTGCTGAAATATTTTCCAATGGTGGAAAAGCTTGCATGGTGAGTGACTGAGCAAGTGCTATTTTTTTTCGATGTGCTCACCATCCATTCACTTGATTTAGTCCTGCCTTCAGTTGACCACAATCAGTGACACGCAGAATCGTTTCCTGTTGCCCATGAAACCCTTTGCTATGATGGTTGTAACCATATATCCAACAAATAGTTCCCTTTTGGTCTAATGGGCGCCGGTGCTCCAACTGCATGTGGTCCATTAAGGTTTAAACCTAAGTACTGGATGAGGGACACTGCACCCACTGTCACTCAGGGAAAGCGAATGGTCGCTCGGCTTAGCATGTGGAGTAAGTAATGACCTGACACAGAAAACTCCTTGTTTGGCATTCCCTGAGCTGTGATTCACTGCACAACTCTACCCTTTTACCCTAATTTGGCTTAAAATGGCAAACTCTACGTCCTGAATACCGAGTTATATTAACATTAGGATATAATGCTGGTTAAGAATTGCTATGGAAAAGATGTAGAGCCGTAGTAATGCCTTTTTCTGCAAATGAGTTACGTGAAATAAGCTGCAAAAGGAGAAAAATCTTGGCCAGGTTAATGTGAAATGACTGTAACACAGCTGAGTTTGCGGTCCGCACTGCATATGTTACGGAAGATATTTGGTCAGAGTAGCCAAGCCTGTGCACCGAAGTCTCGCTGTCTGTGGCATGGCATGAAAGGTGTAATGCTGGTGTGCAGGTGAATTGTTCCTTCTATGCCCTTCCTCCCAGAAAACTAAACATAAATAAATAAAGGAAAGAAGAAAGGAAGATAAAAAGAAACTGCTGTTCTATCTATTGCCAAACGCCTTAATCCCGTAAGAGGTGGCTACAGACAAATCGCCTCCATGTCGCCCTATTCCCTGCCATTTCACTGACCTGCTCCCAACCTGCAACCGCCACTCTCATACACTTCTCCTTTCCATCCCTCCATCTCATTCTTGGCCTCCCCCTCCCTGTTGCCCCCTCTACCTCACTCACATACACTCTCCTTGCTAGACTTTCGTTCTTTTTCCTCTCCATATGGCCAAACCACCTCAATGTATTTCACTTAACGCTTTCTGTCACATCCACATCCACACCACAACGCTCCTTCACTCCTCATTTGTCAGTCTGTCTATCCATGTGACTCCACATGTTGTTCTCAAATAACTCATCTCCACTGCTCTCACTCTTGACTTGTGTCATTCCAACAAGGTCCAAGCTTCACTTTCATACGTTAGAGTTGGTATCACAATACTGACATGCAGCAACTTTTTTTTTTTTAATTTCCATGCTCACTGCTCTGTTTCTTATCACTGCTTTCAAGGAACCAGCAACCTTTCTTCCTTGCTTGCTGTACCCTTTCAAGCACTTCACCCTCTAGACTTCCATCCTTACTCATCACGCTACTCAAATACTTAAACGCACTCACATTTTCCATTTCCTCATCATCCAGTCTCACTGTACATTCAGTGACCATTTCTCTCGACGACCATAACTTTACTCTTCCCTACATTCATTGTTAGATTCCGTTTCTTACGCACTCTTCCAAACTCATTCACCAAGCCTTCGTCTTCGCGTAACAACAAAGTATCATCTGCAAACAACAGTCCAGGGAGGTTCCAAACACTGCCCTTTATAATTAGGGCCGCTTCAACATCCACTGCCCTACCTTGCATCTTTCATATACAGACTGAACAACCATGGAGACATGACACATCCCTGTTTCATTCCAGCCTTCAGATAGAAAAATTCACTCAGTTCACTGTCCACACGCACTGCAGTCTTATCACCCTCATACGTACTCATCACGGCGTTCAGCAACTTCCCATTTACTCCATATACTCTTAATACTTTCCACATTCCTTGTCTATCCACTCTGACTTATGTCTTCTCCAAATCCATGACTGCCTCATATAACTTCTTTCCCTTCTCTAAAAACTTTTTCACTAAAGACCTCAGGATGAATATTTGATCTACACAATCTCTTTCCTTCCTAAAACCTCCCTGGTCTTCTCCAACTAATTTTTTTGTTATCTACCTAACTCTGGCAATAAGTATCCTACCATATACTTTTCCTATGATTACCACACACTTCTTTTTTCCTCTTTTCCTTTGTACAGGGAAATAATTATACCTAACTTCCAATCCTCCTGGATTCTACCTTCCTCACAGGCCAATCTGCACATCTTCCACATCCATTCTACTACTATCTCTCCCCCATGCTTCAGCAGTTTCCCACACCCTCCATAAATTCCTGGGGCTTTTCCCATTTTGACTTACTTCATTGCTCCCACAGCTTCCATTCTACTAGTTTCTTCCTCTTTTCTAATCCCTTCTTCTCCCAGCCATTCCTCAGCCACTTATACTCACATTACTTTCATTCTCTATGTTCAACAATTCCTTAAAGTGTTCTCTCCATCTACTCACTTTTTCTCCCTTGTCCAGTAGCACACTACCACTTTTATCTTTCACTCCCCGAGTATCTTCTTTAACACCCTGTCTAACCCTCTTTACCTCTTTCCAGAACATTTTCTTACATCCCCTCCACTTTGCACTCAAATTCCTTCCAGATTCCTCACCCACTCTCTTCTTACTCTCCCTTACTAATCTTTTCACTTCTTTCTTCCTCTCTACATATAACTCTCTCTTCAGTCTCTCAACTTCCTCCATGCCCCTGTTCCTCATCCACTCACTATATGCATTCTTCTTTTGTGTCACAGCCTGTCTTCCCTCTTCATTCCACCATGTTGTTCCTTGCACCCCATTTTGTCTTCTCTTCATCCCACACACTACCTCACATGCTGCACAGATTTCTTCTGTGAATATCTTGTGCACACCTTCGACGTCCCTCATCTGCTCCAGATTATATTTACCCAATTGCTAATCCACTTCTCTCTTATATTCTGCATTTTTTCCATCCTCTTGTAACCTTTCTACTCTCCTTGTATGAACTACTTCCTCCTGTCCTTCCCTTCTTCTATTTCTCCATTTCGTATGAACCTTGACTTTCACCACCACCAAGTGGTGGCCATAAAGTTCACTCCCCAAACCTCTATGTGCTCTTGCATCCATTACGCACCTTCGCATTCTATCATCCACACACACACACATAATCAGTCATTGCCTTCCTTTCATTCAGTTCACCACCCACCCTTCTCATCACTTGCTGTGCATACCTGTGGATCATTTTGTGTATAAAGAGGGTACTGGCTATCATCAACCCCTCCCTGCACAATTGTCCACTAGAGCACTGTCATTCTCATCCACTTCTGCAGGCACACCCCACTCACCAACTACTCCATCCACCTTCACATTCTCTACTTTTTCATTCATATCTCCAATAAAAAAAAAAAAAACCCTCTCATTCCTTTTGAATTTTCCATTCATGCTTCCACATTTGTCTAGAGCTCTTCTTTCACTCTGCTTGCATGATCTTGCATTGGCGCATACATACACGCAATCGTCCATATTTATAGTCCAACTTTCAGTCTTACTCACACAACCCTTGAGCCAAGTGATCTATACTCTCTCATATTCTCCTTCCCTCTTTTGCACACAACAATGTATACTCCTTCTTTTGCCCTTTCATTCTCAACCACTCCCACCCATATACTCCATCCATACTCCCGTTCTCTCACACTCTCACCTACCCAATTAGTCTTGGTTATTCCATATACATCCACTTTTTCACCCTCAAGCAGCTGGACAATCTCTCTCTCCTTCACCTCATCCTTCGCACTACTTACATTCCACTGTTTGGTCCTTAGTCGTCGCCTGTTGGTCATTCCAAGTCCAAGGCTTCTTGTTCGTATTTTTATTTAGCTTTTTTTCTGGGGAGAGGCATTAACCCATCGCCAACCCATTTGTTGTCACGGAGGGAATATGTGTTGGTTGGTTATAATTTTTATTTTTTCTATGCAAGGAAAACGAAACCAAACGCCATAGGCCTGCAAAACTGTTCCTTCCAAGAAAAAAACAAAGACAATACAAAAGACAGCCAAATTCAAGATCCGTTCACTTCGAGATGCCTGGACACACTGCGCTTGGAAGACTGGAGGTCGTAGGAAGTAGGCAATGCAGACAGAGGAAGACAGTTCCAAAGCTGAATAGTTCCATAAATGAAGGACTGGGAGTAACGGTTAACTCTTGCATTAGAGAGTTGAACAGAAAATGAATGAGAGTTTGTTGGTAGATGGGTACTACGTGGCCGTCATAGAGGTGGAGGGATGCAAGCAGACAGTTCAGAGGAACAGTGGCCATTGAAGTAGCAATAGAAAAGAGATAAAGATGCAAAAGTGTGGTGAAAAGACAGAGGTTGAAGGGAGCCAGTAAGAGGAGGAGAGTTAATAAGACGAAAGCCATTTACTCCACCCTATTGAGAAGGGCTGTATGTGGGGAGCCTCCCCACACATGAGACTTGTACTCTAAACAGGGGCGAATAAAACCCGTGTATAAAGTCAACAACTCTGCAGGGATAAAGAAGGTTCGGAGTCGGCTTAGTACACCTAATCTCTTTGAAGCTGATTTCACAAGAGATGTAATATGTTCTTTCCAAGATAAATCCCGAGTGAATGAAACCCCAAGCGTGTTCAAGGATGATGCAGGACCGAGCTGGACATTATTAAACGTTAGTGGGTACACTGTGGTGGAAGATTTTGTCGTGTTGAAAGGTGTAAGAACTGAATCTTTGATGCATTAAAAACAACAAGATTATTTTTTCCACAGTCAGAGATACAAGCGAAGTCAGACATTAAGTGTGCCACAGCCTCATCCCTTGTTTGTTGAAGTAACTGCTGAGATGGACGTTGCGGGAACCGAATGGAAAGGTGAAGGGTGGAATCATCAGTGTATGAGTGGATATTGTTAGATGCACAGCTTAGAAGGTCATTGATGAATAAAAGGAAGAGAGTTGGTGATAGGACAGAGCCCTGAGGAACACAGCTGTTCAAAGATCTAGGAGAAGAACGATGGCCGTCTACAACAGCGGCTACAGAACGACCAGAAAGGAATCTAGAGATGAAGGCACAGATAGAAGGATAGAAACCGCGAGAGGGTAGTTTGGAAGTTAAAGATTTATGCCAGACTCGATCGAAAGCCTTTGAGATGTCAAGTGCAATGGCAAAACTTTCGCCGAAGTCCCAAAAGGAGGATGACCAGGAGTCTGAAAGGTAGGTGAGAAGATCGCCAGTGGAGCGTCCCTGATGGAACCCATACTGACGATCAGAAAGAAGATTGTGATAGGAAAGATGCTTTGAAATTTTTCTGTTAAGAATAGACTTGAATACTTTTAAAACACAGGATGTTAAAGCAATTGGACGATAGTTGGAGGGTTAGGAATGGTCACCCTTCTTTGGGACTGGTTGAGAGCAAACTTCCAGCAAGAAGGAAAGGTACAAGTTGACAGTCAGAGGTGAAAGAGTTTACCTAGGCAGGGTGTAAGCACAGAAGCACAGTTCTTGAGGACAACAGGAGGGACTCCATCAGGCCCATATGCCTTGTTAGTATTGAGGCCAGTGATGGCAGAAAATACATCAGCTGAAGAAATTTTAAAGTCAACCATGAGGAAGTCAGAGGGGGTAAGTGACGGAGGAACAGCACCGGAATCGTCTAAGGTGGAATTGGAGGAGAAAGTCTGAGAGAAGAGATCTGCTTTATCTGTAGAAGAAATAGCTACAGAGCCATCAGAGTAGAAAACAGGAGGGAAGGATGATGAGGTAAAGTTGTTAATAAGGAGTTTGGCAAGTGACAGAAGGAGCAGGAAAAATTCGAGTTGGAGAGTTGAGAACATTTAGCGAAGATGAAATTATTTTTAGCAGAGCGAAGAACAGACTTAGCACGATTCCGGGCAGAATCATAAGAAAGATGTGATTCAGGGGTGGGTTGGCTCCGGTACCTTTTATAGGCCCTCTTCTTGTTGCAGACACCATTAGAACAAGAGTGATATATGTTTCCGTGCCCAAGAGAATAGCCTCCGCAGTACGCAAGGCACAATCAGATGGCTCCCGGCCATGGAAGCAATAATCATTCCAGGGAAAATAAAAGATATACTGTCTAAAGGCCTCCCAATCCACAGCTCCAAAGGGTCACAGACGACGTATCTTTGGAGGCTCCACAGGCCGCACCGAAGCGATAGGACAGGTTCAGATAATAAGGTTGTGATCGGAGAAGCCCAATGGAGAGAAAAGATTAATAGTGTAAGCAGAAGGATTTGGTAAGAAAGAGGTCAAGTATGCTGGAACTTTCTCCAAGGCGGTCAGGGATACGGCTACGGTGCTGTACAAGCTTCTCTAGGTCACTAATGACAGAAAAGGTGTAGGCTTGTTCACCAGGTGGATCACTGAAAGGAAAGGAGAGCCAAAGGTGATGGTGAACATTGAAATCTCCTGGAATGGAGATTTCAGAGAAAGGAGAAATGGATAGAATGTGTTCCATCGTAGAAGTAAGATAGTCGAAGAGTTTTTGATAGTCAGTAGAATTAGGCGATAAGTAAACAGCGCAGATATATTTAGTCAGAGAATGACAAGACAGCTGAAGCCAGAGAGTAGAGAATACAAAAGAATCAAGTTCAGGAACACGAAAGCAAGATAGGTCATTGTGTACATATACACAACAGCCACCTTTGGCTTTGAAATGAGAATAGAGAAAGTAGGAGGATACAGAAAAGGGTTTGCTGTCAATTGCCTCAGACAGCTGAGTCTCTGTTAAGAAGAGAAAGTGAGGTTTAGAGGAGGAGAGGTGGTGTTCCACAGAAAGGAAGTTAGAGGAAAGGCCGCGAATGTTGCAGAAATGAAGAAGTGATCAGACAGTGGTTACAGGCATGAGTCATCACCGGGAGAGAGGCGGATGGTGGGGGCATTTATGGTCCCCTCACCTGGGGACTCCGAGGCTGCGTTGAAAAAAGCCATTTTCTTTAATTCTGAAAAGGTAGTGTAGTGTGTACTGTGCATGTAGAATGGTGTAGACAGTTGGAGAGACTTGTATTGGAGAGCATGTTGGCCTACTCTCTATAACTTAAACACTGAAAAAGGTCAGCAAAGGGGGATGGTCAGGAACTAGTCCCGAGGGCTGATGAAACGGGAGTTCCAGCTCTCCCTGTCATCAGCTTTCCATCCACCTCGGGAGTACTGCCCTGCTTGACTGGTGCTACAGTTTACTCCTACCACCCAGCGCTGTCAATGATTTCCTGGTTTACAGGAAATCATTTGGCTTGCCATTCATTGTAGTGTTCTACTAAAACGGAGTACCGCTACACTAAATGGGTGGATGATGATAGCCCCCACCTACCACAAAACTGCAGTTACTGGATGAAAATTCGTGAGTCAGGTTAGCTGAATAGCTAGCTGGATGTTAAGAACTGTTATAGTTAATGACGGAGTTAAGTTAGTTTACTCCTGGTTTGTGAAACATGTGAATGGTTACCATGAGTTTATTTGAGTGTAATATGTGTCTTCTGGAATCAGTTTCAGAGTTTTCTCTGTATAACTGGGCGTGGAAGCTTCGTTATGGTATTGCTGAAAGTTTTTATTGCATTTTAAGTAGCTTCACAATATGTAAATTAAATTTCTGCTTTACCCGAATGTACTCTTAGGTTGTACAATCATGATGTCGTCTAAATATTGAAGGAACTGTAATGCATTGATAAACCATTTTACCTTTTATCTTTCAGGTCATGAAAAAAATACACTCACTCACTTTGTTTGCTGTAGAGTGAATTTCAACAGACCAAAAGGCGTCAGTGTTTTGGTGTAACAGATTCGCTGCAATTAAACGGCGTGTGATCCTTGCCCCTCATTTCATTGTTCTTTGAAGATTTTGATATACCATTACGTTCCATCTCTTTGTATGACTTCATTGTTTTTCAGCCGGCTGTACTTATTGTGCACAGCTGTTTTATTAATTGTCTTATCATCATAAATGGTTTTCGGGCTTGTCGTGTGTCTGCACAGCTTCTGCAACAATATTTAATGTATGCTTATATTCTGACATAGAAATCGCAATGAACATTCACGACCCACCTCCAATCAAAAGGTGGCAGCAGTACACAGGGGCTTCTTTGTTTTGCTGAGAATGAGTTTGCTGAGAATAGACAGGTTGCTGGTTCTTTCCATAACACAGAAAATAAAAGGGAAGCTATTTTGCTTGTACGTCACAGTTCTAGTAACTTCTTGACCTTACCACATACAAGATCTTAGATCCATTTTTTAAACTGCTGAATATGTTTTTGATGAACATCTCTGATTCTTTTGCAACTTCTGGTATTGGTGTCTCTAGCATATCATGACATTAATCCTTTTCAGAGTCACTCTCATCTTCATCTCATAAACATTAAACAATACCCGCATTTCTATTCCTCATCCATAGTCGTTAAAGCATCAACTGTAAAAATGAGATTTCTCACCGTCTACATTTAATCTCAACTCTTTAAGTACAGTGCCGTAGATTTCATTTCATCTTTCCTGTCTCCAGTAGATTCTTTTTACCTTGGGGAAGACTTATTGAGCTGGAAGATGGTAGATGCAGCCTGCATTAGTTTCATTATTACGAGCCGTCTCCCCTAAGTTAAATAAAATCGTCTGCTATTTGCAAGAATATACCAACAGAAACGTCGATGGCGGTTGAGTTTACCACTTTGCCTAGTGCCCTCTGTCTGTCTGTCTCTCTCTCTCTCTCTCTCTCTCTCTCTCTCTCTCTCTCTCTCTCTCTCTCTCTCACCTCTGTTGTGTGTGTCCTTAAACAATAACCACGTAAACCTACACTCACTCAGTTAAAACATTATCTTCTTTAACTTCTTTGTCACTATCCACGTAAGTTTTGCCCAGCTACCCTCTCTCCCTGTACGTCACTCCAGCTAGTCTTTGTGATATTCCAGTTTTTAGTTTCATCCCTTTCACTGACCATGTTATATAACGTTACATCTTCAGCCAGTGGCACTATCTCAACACTCATTCATCTTGCAGCTTTATGCCTCTTGCACACCAAGGGGTTCTCCCAACCCCCTCCTCTCTCTCTCTCTCTCTCTCTCTCTCTCTCCCTC
>JAGKTI010003176.1:41921-59714 GCA_018397915.1 Birgus latro
ATTTGACCCAGACATTTTTCTTTTATAGTTTGTTTCACGTGGCTCGGTGCCTGGTTACCTAGTCAGTAGTCGTCTTTCGCAATTGCATTATATTCTAGTTTCAATCAATTGTTACACCTGAGCACTCTAAAAGGGGGCATTGCAATTTTAGGCCAAGTTGACTCGCTAGCAAACAAAGTTCCTTTGTGTAGGATTTTGCTGGAAGAGCGCTTAGCTCATTGCTCTCCGCCTATCGGCTCATAATAGCGAAGCTCATAGTCTGAACCCTGAGATTCCCGTTTTATTAGATTTTGAAATTACCTACATCCGTTCTTGTTGAAGGACCATAAGCACCAATGGATAAAAGCGACAAGAATATAGTATATTTTACAGCTGTGCTTGACGTGAAGGTTCAGTCCAGATTTTGAATGTGTTGTTGTGGTTAAGAGTGATTGTTGAATGTTGATGGGATTGAACATCTGGTCCTAATCCACTTTCATATTAATACTTCTTAGGGATGAGATGATAGCAGTGTCTTATTTGCACACTTTATGAAATTAAATCGTTGTGTGTGTGTGTGTGTGTGTGTGTGTGTGTGTGTGTGTGTGTGTTTGTGTGTGTGTGTGCGCGCGCGCGCGTTCGTGCGTGTATGCGTGCGCGCGCGTGCAACAGTGTGGCGAAGAGACAGAGGTTGAAGGGAGCAAGTAAGAAGAGGAAAGTTAATGAGACGAAAAGCCTTTGACTCCACCCTGTTGAGAAGAGCTGTATGTGGGGAGCCTCCCCACACATGAGAGTTGTACTTCACACAGGGGTGAATCAAACCCGTTTACAAACTCAACAACTGTGCAGGGGTAAAGAAGGAAAGGTTTCGGCTTAGCACACCTAATCTCTTGGAAGTAGATTTTACAAGTGATGTAATATGATCTTTGCAAGATAAATATCGAGAGAATGAAACCCCAGGTATGTTTATGGATGATACAGGATTGAGCTGGATATTATTGGACAATAGTGGGTACTCCTGTGGTAGATTTTTTTCGGTTGATAGGTGTAAGAACTGAGTCTTTGATGCATTAAAAACAACTTGATTACTTTTACCTCAGTCAGAGATACGAGCCAAGTCAGACATTAGGTGTGCCATAGCCTCACCCCTTGTTTGTTGAAGTAACTGCTGAGATGGACGTTGCGGAACGAATGAAAAGGTGAAGGGTGGAATCATCAGCGTATGAGTGGATAGGATTAGATGTAAAGCTGAGAAGGTCACTGATGAATAAAAGGAAGAGAGTTGGAGGACAGAGCCCTGAGGAACACCACTGTTGATAGATCTAGGAGAAGAACAATGGCCATCTACAACAGCAGCTATAGAACGACCAGAAAGGAAACTATAGATTAAGGCACAAATAGAAGGATAGAGACTTTAAGAGGGCAGTTTGGAAATTAATGATTTATGTCAGACTCGATCGAAAGTCTCTGAGAAGTCAAACGAAATGGCAAAACTTTCGCCAAAGTCCCGAAAGGAAGATGACCAGGAGTCTGAAAGGTAGGTGAGAAGATCGCCAGTGGAGCGTACCTGACGGAACCCATACGGACGATCAGAAAGAAAGCTGTGATTGGAAAGATGCTTTAAAATTTTTCTGTTATGGAGACTTTTGAGACACAGGATATTAAGGCAATTGGACGACAGTTAGAGGGTTGGGAATGGTTACCCTTCTTTGCGACTGGCTGAATGAGCAAACTTCCAGCAAGTAGGAAAGGTACAAGTTGATAGACAAAGGTGAAGGAGTTTACCTAGGCAGACTGTAAGCACAGAACCACAGTTCTTGAGGACAACAGGAGGGACTCCATCAGACCCATACGCCTTGTTAGTATTGAGGCCAGTGATGGCAGAAAATACATCAGTTGAAGAAATTTTAATGTCAGCCATGAGGAAGTCAGAGGGCGGAAGTGATGGAGGAACAGCACCGGAATCGTCTTAGATGGAATTAGAGGAGAAAGTCTGAGTGAAGAGATCTGCTTTATCTGTAGAAGAAATAGCTACAGAGCCATCAGCGTGGAAAAGAGGAGGGAAGGATGATGAGGTAAAGATGTTAGAAAGGTTATTGGCAAGGTGCCAGAAGGAGCGGGAAGAATTCAAGTTGAATAATTGATAGTATTTAGAATGGATGAAATTATTTTTAGCAGAGCAAAGAACAGACTAAGCACGATTCCGGGCAGAAACATCAAAAAGATGTGATTCAGAGGTGGGTTGGCTGCAGTACCTTTTATAGGCCTTTTCCTTGTTGTTGACAGCATTAGAAGAAGCGAGATTAAACCAAGGCTTTCTTGCATTAGTCAAAGGATATGAGAAAGAAATGTATGCTTTCATGCCCGAGAGAATAACTTCCACAATGTGCAAGGCACACAGATGACTCCTGGCCTTGGAAGCAATAATCATTCCAGGGAAAATCACAGAAGTACTGCCTGAGGACCACTCAGTCAGCAGCTCCAAAGTACCACAGACGACATTTTGGGGGGGTCACAGGCCGTACTGGGGTGATAGGACAGGTTAAGGTAATAAGGCTGTGATCAGAGGAGCCCAACGGAGAAGAAAGATCAACAGTGTAAGCAGAAGGATTAAATGTAAGGATGAGGTCAGGTATGTTGAAACTCTCTCTAAGGTGGTCAGGGATACAGGTAGGGTGCTGTACAAGTCGCACTAGGTCATTGAGGATAGAAAAGATGTAGGCTTGTTCACCTGGTGGATCAGTGAAAAGAGAGGAGAGCCAAAGGTGGTGGTGAACACTGAAATCTCCTAGAATGGAGATTTCAGAGTAAGGAGAAATGGATAGGATGTGTTCCATGGTAGAAGTAAGATAGTGGATGAATTTTTGCGTCAGTAGAATTAGCGGATAAGTAAACAGGACAAATATATTTAGTCAGAGAATGACAGGAAAGCTGAAGCCAGAGAGTACAGAATTCAGAAGAATCATGGTCAGGATCATGAGAGCAAGATACGTTGTTGCGTACATATACACAACAGCCACTTTGGCTTTGAAATGAATATAGAGAAAGTAGGAGGATACAGAAAAGAGTTTGTTAACAGTTGCCTCACACAGCTAAGTCCCAGTTAAGAAGAGAAGGTGAGGTTTAGAGAAGGAGATGTGGTGCTCAACAGAGAGAAAGTTAGAGGAAAGGCCGCGCATGTCGCAGAAATGAAGAAGAAGGGAGTCAGATTGCGGTTCTACTCAGCTCGTTGTGTGGTCACTGGGAGAGAGGTGGATGGTGGGGGCAATTATGTTCCCCTCCCCACGGGGAATCCGAGGCTTGGTTATTAGATGCCATTTATTTTTTTTTATTTTTTAAAAGGATGTGTAGTGTGTAGTGTGCATGCAGTTTTGTGTTGATAGCTAGGGAAACTTACAGTATATTGGAGAGCATGCTGGCTTACTCTCTGTGTTACTAAAACACTGAAAAAGTTCAGCAAAGGGGGATGGTCAGGGACTAGTCCCGAGGGCTGATGAAACGGGAGCTCCAGCTTTCTCTGTCATCAGCTTTCCATCTACCGTCGGACTACTGCCCTGCTCGACTGGTGCTACAGTCTACTCCCTGGTGTGCGTACACCACATAATTGTTCAGTAATATAATATTTCGTGCATGATACTGATGAAATTTTATCGTTCACCAGGTTATCTTACATGTTGAGAGGGGGATGGCTCCATAAGTGATCAAGAGGAACCAGTAGAAGCAGGCAGTGGTGGCCAGCATGTGGAGGACCAGCAGCAACTTGGTGTGACCCAGAAACCTGTCATTGAGGTGACCTGAGATGACCGGCAACACACTGGACGCCACCACCGACACCAGACCCACCCACATAGCTGAGTCCTGGAATGTGATGACGTATTACTCCATGTACGAAAACAGTTGTATATCATCACTTTTCAATAATGCAGCCACTACACTGGCAACCACAACTAAAGGAGGGGACAACTCAAGTAATCCGAGTAATATCAGACATCTAGATTTAGGTGAGGAGAGTGTGTTAATATTGTTACCTTTAACCCTCTCGTGGTGTGGAAAACTTTGCCAGTCAATACTAGCTAATGTCAGCCGATTTCATATAGATGGGAGTGAGTCAGCTGATGTCAGACGATTGCATATAGCTGGGAGTGAAACGGCTAGTGTCAGACGATCTTCTATAGCTTGGAATGAGTCAGCTAATGCCAGACAATTTTATATAGATGAGTGAGTCAGCTAATGTCAGACGATTTTAAATAGCTGAGAGTGAGTCAGCTAATGTCAGACGATTGTATATAGCGTACACAGCTGGGAGTGAGTCAGCTAATGTCTGACGATTTCATACAACTGGGAGTGAGTCAGCTAATGTCCGACGACTGTATATAGCTGGGAATGAGTCAGCTAATGTCAGACGATTGTATATAAGTGAGAGCGAGTCAGGTAATGTCAGACGATTGTAAAGAGCTGACAGTGAGTCAGCTAATGTCAGGCGACTGTATATAGTGTATACAGCCGGGAGTGAGTCAAGTAATGTTAGTCCATTGTACTTAGCTGGTGTCACGAATTTTCTACATTGTGAAATTATGTATCGTAAATCGTGACATCGAGTGATTTGTAGGAACGATGAATAGTTTTGAAATCCGTGAGAATTCGCCACTCTCTTAACCGTCCATTCGTGTACTTATATTTGCATCACATTTTCAAACTTTCGTCATTCTTTCGCGAGTGATTGTCTTTATGTACAGACAGTGCATTCCCCTGAGCGATGATTTCCGAATTGTCATTTCTTTGCATTTGCCTCCATGGCCGTTAGTTGGCCAAGCCTCTTTCACACGTCCTTTGCGTTGGACACTCAAACACAGTCAGTCGTTCCTTAGCAAGCACGAAGAGCAGGTTTGCGATACCCAACGCGGATAGATTTCCTGGCGTTTTCCCGAATCTTCCACCAACCTGGTGATCGACTAGAGTAGCTACGGTCTCATCTCTACTGATTAGTATTTCTTTTGTTTTTCCTAGGCTTAAGGCTATTTAGCTATTTGTCTGAGTGCTTGAGTGAGTGCATTTCCTTTTCTTTGATTTTGAATAGATTCATGTAACTTAAATTTATTGTAATTAATAAATTTACAGTTCGTTTTCTTGAGCTTTGTTCAGTGTAACAGTCGTGGTTGATTTCCCCACATATTTAGTACACTTTTGATACTCCAAGTTAGCACAACTCCTTATATTAATCACGACTGGTACTTAGGCTAGCTCTTGGTATTGATTCTTAAATCCGTTGTGCCAGCTAGGAGTTTGGCTCAGCCAAGATCCTGTTTATTATTATTATTATTATTATTATTATTATTATTATTATTGCATTATTTTTTGAATGTTAAGGGGTGAACTAACTTTCTCAGAGGCCAACAGTACAGTAATACAGCCCTCTTGAGCGTTTAGTCTCTGCTGTGTAATGTTGAGAAAGTCTATAAATTCTCGACTCCAGAGAATTGGCGAAGTAAGACAACATAAAAGTGAAATCGCCACTTAGATTTCATGAGTCGATTCTCTGGTGATAATCGCCTCGATAGTTATTCCTAGCGGCCATAGATACATTTTCATTTTCCCCCTGACAGCTGGGAGTGCGGCAACTAAAGTCAGACGATCTTCTATTATTGGAAGTGAGTCAGCTAATGTCAGGCGATTTTCTATGGCTGGGAGTGAGTCAGCTAATGTCAGGCGATTGCATATAGCAGAGAGTGACTCAGCTAATGTCAGATGGCAGTATATAGCTAGGAGTGAGTCAGCTAATGTCAAGCGATTTTATAGAGGTGGGAATGAGTCGCCAATGTCAGACGATATAGCTCGGGAGTGAGTCCAATGATCCTGTTAGCGTTAATTCTGCCGCCATGAATCCCGCTCTAGTACTTTATTCTAGCTAGCGCCTGACGATTTTATATGGCAGAGAGAGAGTATAAGAGTCTGAGATTTTTAACCCATGGACTGCAACATACCTCAGATGGGGGTGCCTCGGAAAGCTGCAACATGTCTCTTATGAGCGAGATTTTCAACAACGCACCACAAAGGTTCTAGAAGGATCAGCAAGACACAAAATTTATCGGGTATTAGAGTAACTGGTAGCTCTCATTCCCACCCCCTGTCTTGAGCCCAGTTGTTAAGTTGCATCAGCAGCAATGACTCAAATGTACGCACTTCGTAACGCATATCCCGCAATATAATTACCTCAGCAAAGGCAGTCGAGTCAGAAATGTGTAGAATAACATAAAATGATAAGGTCAACAGGAGGTAATGGAACAGAAGTCAGGTGGTAAATAATGGGTGTAACGGTAGCGCCATAAGCTCGTACTGCAGTGTGTAGAGCAAGCTGGAAACCCATCCGGCGAGCGATAATCTTGGCGACAGCCTATCTGCCCCAGTACGCATTACTCTCTCTCTCTCTCTCTCTCTCTCTCTCTCTCTCTCTCTCTCTCAAGGCATAGTTTTCATACTCCTGCCTAAAATGCAATTTCTGACAATTATTTCTCCAAAGCTAAGCTGATTAAAAAAAAAAAAAATCCTTGGGATGCAGCACAATGCCTAGCCACTGATATACATTTCATGGAAATTAGTAAGATTGACCAAGACTGCCATTTTGCCGCACCACAGGGGATGTCTGCGCAACCTCTAGCCACAGCCTACGGTTTATTCTGTCACCAATAGTCATCTCACTATCAGAGCAGCTGACACCAGATTATTAAGAGCGAGGGAGAGAGGTGAGTGAGCGATGTTTACTCTCAGTTAAGTTTGGACCGTGTGACCCAACCGTCACACTAAGCAGACGCTAATAACTCTACTCCTATGTGGGGCAGAGTTGAAATTCAAGCTACTTGTGGTACATTCAATCAATAAATTTTGTTATCAACTAAAAACTCACCAATAAATGCGTAGGAAACCCTTGGAATCTCGAGTTTTCCAGGGGAGTGTTCAGCTCGAATCTGTTCAAAATCAAATTTAAAAAGATTTTCCGTTGCATTTTTTTTTTTTTTTTGCATCGTCACTAGCAATTAAATATCGGAAATTCCGCCTGTAATTTTATAATAACGTTTTTGCTGTTTTGATGGTGAAATCACCGACGGAAAACACCCTATTTCTGGCTGTAATCATCTCATCAGTAACTAAGATTTCTTCATTTCAGTTTCGTGGACACGTCGGGCTGGCAGCGAAGATTGTAGAATTTCACAATGCGCATGTGATGAATGCTACGATGCCTCGTTTTATCACACTAGCACTCACCTACTGTTGGAAGCTATGTTGCTCAAACAAACCCTGATCCATATTAAGAACTTAGGTGTTCTTCGCTTCATAGTATGTGCTCCACAATACTCAATGAGCGACCCTAATTTAAATTATTAACTGAAAAGCATCCAAGGAGAAATCATCCAAGGGAAACATCCTGTTTCTTCCTTTCATCCTGCGATTGATAGCCGACAGTTTGCCGCAGTTCGTTGAAACTACGCGCCCATTGTGAACATTCCGCGTGGTTCGTACGAAACGATGCCCCTATTATGCGGGAGCACAACTGGAAACAACACATGTGAGTTTCTTTCGTAGTAAGTTGATGTGCTGTTGAATAATCAAACCTCACCGATATTACTATGGAAGTGACATAACAAAAGTTCTTGGCTTTGAATTCGAGAAATGACAAACTTTACAATCCTGTCTCCATATATCAGAGGAAAATTGTGATGACATGGTTCTCGCTCCCTTGTCACGCGCTCATAAAGTCCACTTTACTGGTTTTATTTAGCAGAGGGTGAGTCGTTGGAACTTTCTTTTACATCAAAATAACATCATGTGATTATTATTGGCAATATTTATTGGTGCAAAGAAAAATCACCCCATCTGATTTACATTTAGCTCCTTTACATTTCAGGGAATTTTAGTTAATCTATTATCCGTTTTGTGTGTGTGTGTGTGTGTGTGTGTGTGTGTGTGTGTGTGTGTGTGTGTGTCCACGATCCCTTCTCCTGTCTTGTAAATGAGTGAGAGAAGAGAGGTATGGAAACTGATGAAACTAGTTAAATGGCAGAGGATCAAGTTGCATGGATGAGTTATGTATGAAGAAACATAAAAAGGCTTTGGCACTTTTTATTTTAACTTGACGATCAACTTATAACTATCTGGATTTCGATGGTTAAATGATGTGCCTTTGATGGTTCTCCCGATTTCATATTTTTCCTTTCTTCGTGGATTGAACTTACACCGTTTTTAGGTGGGAATAAGAGTCCCAGTGCTGCTGTTGCCAAAAGTATGGTGATGATGTTTGGAAAAGGAAGGACGTCTGGCACTCATCGGGGTAAGAACGATCTCCCAAAACACCTTCACGAAGTGAGGTCTTCCCAAAGCTAAGTAGGCTACAACAATGTGGAGGCGGCAGAAACTTTATCAAAGAGGTCCTCATACTGAAGCGGTTAACCCTTAAAACAACTGTTAATGTAGATTACCGGAGGGAATAAGGAGGACTGATTGACTGAATGGCTAACTGAATGACTGCTTGATAGAAAGATAGATAGATAGATAGACTGCTTGATTGACTGGCTTACTGACTGACTGATTGACTGGCTTACTGACTGATTGACTGACTGATTACGTTGACTAATATATTGACCACATAGCTGACTGACTGACTGATTGACTGATTTTGTTAACTGATATAGTGACCGAAAGAGTGGTTGACTGACTGGATGGTTGATCAAGTTGACTGATATACTGACAGAATCATATTGGCTGGTTAGATAGGTCTGTTAAACTGACTGATATAATGATTAAATTAGTGACTGACGGACTAGATAACATAGGTAGAGTGAATGATTATTTGGTATACTGAATGGAGAACTGGCAGCCCGGGTGATTAGGTGAATGTTGGGATGAAAAAAAAATGAGTGTTAAATTCTGAGAAACATGAATTTTTGTCGTGGCCACACTGGATGACGGAACGCTGGGATCCAGGCAATTATACGGTAATTATAGACGAATTTAGAAATAATAGCGTGATTAACTTGCAAGCCCGCCCTCCCTCCCCTAACACACAACTCATGTCTGACTGTCAGTCTGCCTCTCTCTCTCTCTCTCTCTCTCTCTCTCTCTCTCTCTCTCTCTCTCTCTCTCTCTGTGTGTGTGTGTGTGTGTGTGTGTGTGTGTGGTACGCAAAGCAACCACATAGTAAACAAAACAACACACTTTACACTTACCAGAGCAACACCTGTCATGATAGTAGGTCTGTTGGGATTAGAATATATTTAAGGACGGTAAACCACAAGACAGTAACCTAATTCAGCACTACACAACACTGCACCACACTACACCACACTACAATACAATACAACGCATAATACTGCACCACAACACCACACTAATCATTACACTGCACAACACAGCACCACACTACAGTACACTAATCATTACACTGCACCACAACACCACATTAATCACCATTGTACACATTGCATATTTGTCAATCGTAATCTGTACCTGCCATGTACAGCACTATACTGTAACACCACCATGTCCAGCGGCGCCTTGTGGTGCCTGTAGTTAATAAAGCTACAAAAAAAAAAAAAAAAAAAAAAAAAAAACATTAATCATTACACTTCACAAAACTGCACCACACTACACTACACTAATCATTACACTGCACCACACAGCACCACACTGCACTAATCATGACACTGCACCATACTAATCATTACACGGTACAACACTGCACCACACTAATCATTACACTGTACAACACTGCACCACACTAATCATTACACTGCACAACACTGCACCACACTAAACATAACACTGCACCACTCTACACTACACTAAACATTACACTGCATATCACTGCACCACACTACACTAAGGTACACTAAACATTACACTGCACAACACTGCACCACATTACGCTACACTATACATTACACTGCAAAACACTGCACCAATACACTACACCACATAATTTCACTGCAATACAATGCACCACATTACACTACACTACACATTACACTGCAAAACACTGCACCAATACACTGCACTACACCACATAATTTCACTACACTACAATGCACTGCACCACACTACGCAAAACTACACTGCATCACTCTACACTACACTACATTACACTACACTACACTACACTGCACTGCACTGCACTGCACTACAGTACTGCACTGCACTACAGCACACTACACTATACAACACTACACAACACTGCACTGCAAATCACTGCACTGCACTACGTTACACATTACACAACACTGCACCACACAATACTAAACTACACTACACTAAGCAACACTACACAATGCAACACTATACTTGCAACACTACATTGCACTGCAAAACACCTACCTCACTGCACTTCGCAACACTTCGGTACACCACATTACACTACACTACACTATACCACACCACATCACGCTACACTTCACAACATTACACTGCTCTACACTTCTCTACATTACACTACACTACACTGCACCACTACATGTCACTACACAATACGACACTAAAGTACACTTCAGTACACTGCACAACACTACTTTACACGACTTCCTTATACTACACTACACTATACAGGATTTGAGACCCCAGGGGCTCTACACAACACGATGCTGCAATACACCACATTACACTTCACCATTCTACACTCTACTTCAGTACCTTACACCACACCACAAAATAATACATTATAGATTACTCTACTCAACTGCAAAGCACTTCACTACACAACAGTGTACTACACCACACTACACTGCATTACATTTCATTACATTAAACCACATTACACTACACTACACAACACAGCACAACACTATACTACACAAGTGTGCTACACTACGCAATACTACACTACGCTACACTACATTAAACCATATTACATTACACTACACTAAAATACACCACACTCCTTTATACTGCACAAAACTACACTAAATTAAACCATATTAAACGACACTACACCTCACTGAGACTCAGCTCTCTGAGGCAACTGACAGCAAACCCTTTTCTGTATCCTCCTACTTTCTCTATTCTCATTTCAAAGCCAAAGGTGGCTGTTGCGTATATGTACGCAACGACCTATCTTGCTCTCGTGTTCCTGAACTTGATTCTTCTAAATTCTCTACTCTCTGGCTTCGGCTCTCTTGTCATTCTCTGACTGAATATATTTGCGCTGTTTACTTCTTCTAATATCAAAAATTCTTTGACTATCTTACTTCTATTATGGAACATATTCTCTCCAATTCTCCTTTCTCTGAAATCTCCATTCTAGGAGATTTCAATGTTCACCACCTCCTTTGGCTCTCCTATCCTTTCACTGATCTACCTGGTGAACAAGCCTACATCTTTTCTATCCTTAATGACCTGGAGCAGCTTTTACACCACCCTACCCGTATCCCTGACTGCCTTGGAGAAAGTTCCAACATACTTGACCTCTTCCTAACAACTAATCCTTCTGCTTACACTATTAATCTTTTCTCTCCGTTGGGCTCCTCTGATCATAACATTATTACCTTAACCTGTCCTATCGCTCCGGTATGGCCTGTGACCTCCAGAGAAACGTCACCTGTGGCACTTTGGAGCTCCGGATCAGGAGGCCCTCAGGCAGCACTTCTTTGATTTTCCTTGGAATGATTATTGCTTCCATGGCGGGGATCCATCTGCATGTGCCTTGCGCATTACTGAGGTTATTCTCTCTGGCATTGAAGCATACATTCCTTTCTCATATCCTTTGACTAATTCAAGAAAGCCTGGGTTTAATCACGCTTGTTCTAATGCTGTCCGCAACAAGGAGAGAGCCTATAAAAGGTACCGGAGCCAACCCACCCCTGAATCACATATTTTTTTTATATTTCTGCCCAGAATCGTACTAAGTCTGTTCATCGCTCTGCCAAAAATAAATTCATCCGTGCTAAATGCTCTCAACTCTCCAGCTCGAATTCTTCTCGCTCCTTCTGGCACCTTGCCAAAAACCTTTCTAACAACTTTACCCAATCATCCTTCCCTCCTCTTTTCTAATCTGATGGTTCTGTAGCTATTTCTTCTACTGAAAAAGCAGATCTCTTTGCTCAGACTTTCTCCTCCAATTCCACATTAGACGATTCCGGTGCCGTTCCTCCATCACTTCTCCCCTCTGACTTCCTCATAGCTGACATTAAGATTTCTTCAGCTGATGTATTTTCTGCCATCACTGGCCTTAATACTAACAAGGCATATGGGCCTGATGGAGTCCCTCCTGTTGTTCTCAAGAACTGTGATTCTGTGCTTACACCCTGTCTAGGTAAACTCTTTCGCCTTTGTCTATCAACTTGTACCTGTCCTACTTGCTGGAAGTTTGCTCTTTTTCAGCTAGTCCCAAAGAAGGGTGACCATTCCTAACCCTCTAACTTTAACATCCTGTGTCTCAAAACTTTTCAAGTAAATTCTCAACAGAAAAATCTTGAAGCATCTTTTCTGTCACAATCTTCTTTCTGATCGTCAGTATGGGTTCCGTCAGGGACGCTCCACTAGCGATCTTCTCACCTACAATTCAGACTCCTGGTCATCCTCCTTTCGGGACGTTGGCGAAAGCTTTGCCATTGCCCTTGACATCTCAAAGGCTTTCGATCGAGTCTGGCATAAATCTTTAATTTCCAAACTGCCCTCTTACGGTTTCTATCCTTCTATCTGTGCCTTCATCTCTAGCTTCCTTTCTAGTCGTTCTTTAGCCGCTGTTGTAGACTGCCATCGTTCTTCTCCTAGATCTATCAACAGTGGTGTTCCTCAGGGCTCTATCCTAACACCAACCCTCTTCCTTTTATTCATCAATGACCTTCTAAGCTGTACATCTAACCCTATCCACTCATACGCTGATGATTCCACCCTTCACCTTTCCATTCGGTTCCCGCAACGTCCATCTCAGCAGTTACTTCAACAAAAAAAGGATGAGGCTATGGCACACCTAATGTCTGACTTGGCTCGTATCTCCGACTGGGGTAAAATAATCTTGTTGTTTTTAATGCATCAAAGACTCAGTTCTTACATCTATCAACCCGACAAAATATTCCACAGGATTACCCACTAATGTTTAATAATGTCCAGCTCAGTCCTGCATCGTCCTTGAACATGCTTGGGGTTTCATTCACTCGGGATTTATCTTGGAAAGAACATATTACATCTCTTGTGAAATCAGCTTCAAAGAAATTAGGTGTGCTAAGCCAACTCCGAACTTTCTGTGCCCCTGCAGAGTTGTTGACTTTGTACACGGGTTTGATTCGCTCCTGTGTGGAGTAAAACTCTCATGAGTGGGGTGGCTCCCCACATGCAGCTCTTCTCAATAGGGTGGAGTAAAAGGCTATTCGTCTCATTAACTCTCCTCCTCTTACTGATTCCCTTCAACCTCTGTCTCTTCGTCGCACTGTTGCATCTTTATCTCATTTCTATCGCTACTTCAACGGTCACTGTTCCTCTGAACTGTCTGCTTGCATCCCTCCACCTCTACGACGGGCACGTAGCACTCGTGTAGCAACAAACTCTCATCCCTTTTCTGTCCAACTCTCTAATGAAAGAGTTAACCGTTACTCCCAGTCCTTCATTTATGCAACTGGTTAACTCTGGAACTGTCTTCCTCTGTATTTCCTACTTCCTATGATCTCCAGTTTTTCAAACGCAGTGTATCCAGGCATTTCGAAATGAACAGATCTCGAATTGGGCTCTCTTTCATATTGTTTTTGTTTTTTCTTGGAAGGAACAGTTTGCGGGCCCATGGCCTTTGGTTCCTTCTTCTTTGTATAATATAAACACTCCATTACACTACACAACACAATACCCTACGCTACACTACATTAAACCACATTACACCACTAAACTGTACCACACTGCATACAACACTGCACTATGCTACGCTATAACAAACCACATTACAGTACACTACACTGTACTACACTACAGTACACTGTGTTACATTAAACAACACCGCACAACACTACACTACACTACACTACACTACACTAAGCAACACTGCATTACGCTACACTACGCTGCATTACACCACACTGCATTACACTACACTACAGTAAACTAGACCACACTACACTAGACTACACTACACTGCATTACACTATACTACATTACACTACACCACTATGGCCTATTATAACATTACACCACTAATACAGTACTCTGCATTACACTTCACTACACTGCACTGCACCAGTATACTTTATTACTTTACACAACACTACACTACATTACGCTACATAGTACCACTATACAAACCACAGTACCAGGCATAGGGTAATCGTAATCTGTACTGGTAATCGATTACACATGTACATAATCGTATTCTATTACATTCTCCTTAGCAGCAAAGGAATCGCAGTCGTGATCGAATACATAGGAAATTTAATCGCGATGATTGCTTTACCTGTTGCACAATAACATCGTCAAGCAGTAAACTACATTATAAATGTACCTGTATAGTAAGTTATATTTCAACCTACATTTTATATTCATACAACTGATCTAAATTGTGGGCGTATTGTTATTAGATATTAAGTTAACAGGTCCACAGGCAGACTTTTCGAAGGAAGGGGGATTCGTTTCTGCTGAATATAGACCTGTGTAGCAGCCGGCTGGTCAAAGGCCTGCTGCATGCTTGCTATGGCGATCTGGGTGTATGCATATGCGACGACGAGAAGCACCACAAAACTTCTGAACAACGGAGAGTGACTCTTTTTGCACTGATATTACCAGCCGTATTCTTAAAAATAATTCCATCCCTATACTTTTCCATCCCTTTGAAGGATTTTTCTTTCCCTTCGGTATGCTTAAAGATTTCCTTGGAAGGAAATGAAAAATGTTCAGGTTGGTAGCCCTGCTAAGCTAAAAGACCCATATTGCTTGATGTTTGGTGAGGTGGAGGTTTAGAGTTATGAACTAATACATCAAAGCAGACATATTTCGTGCTGGATAATGAAAACACATCACATCTGAGATGTGGGAAGTAGCCACAACATCCATATTGTTGGTTTGTATTCAGCGATAAATGTCATTTTGGCCAACACCACAGCGGAAGACATGGGCCGAACAACTCGTGTGATCTTGATGGCAGATTTTCCTTTTCCGGGCAAATTAACGAGTAAAATGTTTCTTCAAAAAAATCCTCGTGTGACCCTGGCCATGACGTATAAGATTTGTCAGTGTCAGATTATATAAGACAAATGACATCACTGAAAGACAAAAACGGCGAAGTCATTAAATGCAGAAATAAAATGGTGGATAGAGATGAAGAATTTTACAAAGAATTGTATGCATCAAAGACAGTAGTGCCAATAGCTAACTTTTCAGTTGACACAAGTGAAATACCTGAGGTAACAGCAGACGAAGTAAATATTTCTCTTAAAAATATGAAAAGAGGGAAGGATCCGGGAGAAGATGGAATAGTAGCAGATTTACTGTTGGATGCAGGAGTAGAAGTACAAAACAGGCTTGCTCACTTATTTACTCAATATATAAAACAGAAGGAAACTCCCAAAACATGGTGTAATGCAACAGTTATTTTACTTTACAAAAAGGTAACTCAAAAGATCTTAGTAACTATCAGTCCATTAGCTTATTATCAGTCATTTACAAGCTCTTCACTAAAGTCCTTACGAACAGAATAACAACAAACTTAGAGGAAAACCAACCTCGTGAACAGGCAGGATTCCGAAGCGGGTATTCGACCACTGATCATCTACACACAATGAACCAGCTAATTGAAAAAACTACAGAATATAATAAGCCACTATGTTTAGGTTTTGTTGATTACGAAAAGGCTTTCGATTCAGTGGAGCACATAGCAATTATAAACTCATTGCGAGAACAAGGAGTGAGTGAGAACATTGTAAAACTGCTCGAAAACATATATAAAGAGGGAACTGCTAAAGTTAAATTACATAAGAGCTCAGAAAAAATAAAGATTGAGAAGGGAGTGCGCCAGGGAGATACAATTTCACCAAAATTATTTGCAGCATGACTAGAAAGCATTTTCAGAAAGCTAGACTGGGAAAACAAAGGAGTGAACATAGATGGAGAAAAGCTAAACCATTTAAGATTTGCAGATGACATTGTCCTAATCTCAAAAACAGCGGAGACATTGCAAGAAATGTTAAATGACCTGAACAGAGAAAGTCTGAAAATAGGACTCAAGATGAACCTGAGTAAAATTAAAGTAATGTTTAATCCACAAACACCAAAGAGCGTCATCAGATTAAGCGGAGAAATCCTTGAAGAAGTCGATGAGTACAATTACAGTACTTGGGACAAATACTAAAACTAACGAAAGGTAATGATAGCGAAATAAAAAGACGTATTACAATTGGATGGAAAGCTTTCGGTAAACATAAAGACATTATGAAAAGTAGCTTGCCAGTTTGTGTGAAACGAAAAGTATATAACGAATGTATAATTCCAGCTATGACGTATGGTTGTGAGACCTGGAAACTGACAAAATCGATGGAAAATAAATTAATCCATTCTCAGAGTGCAATAGAAAGATCAGTGTTGGGAATATCTTTAAGAGACAGGAAAAGACCAACTTGGGTGAGAGAGTAGACTATGAGCAAAGATATTATAGAAGTTATAAAAGAACAGAAATGGAGGTGGGCAGGCCATGTAGCAAGAATAAGGGATAACCGATGGAGCAAGAGGCTGACTGACTGGACACCAAGAGATTGTAAGCGTAGTAGAAAAAGGCCAGACAAGAGGTGGAGATATGAGATAGAGAAAATTGCAGGGAAAACGTGGCAAAGATTGGCTCAGTCAAGAAATTTGTGGAAAAGGTTGGAGGAGGCCTTTGTTCAGCAGTGGACCTGTAATGGCTGATGATGATGATGATGATGATGATGTATATCGGAGGTAGTAAGTCGTCCGCTCTGTTATATCTGGCTAAGCATCTAAGCCGGCATAGAAAACACTTGAACATTAGTTTAGCATGGAACACGCTTGAATATTAGTATAGCGTTGTAAATAGCATCAATAAAATTATATAGTAAGTTCCTTCAACACTTTTAATATATAAATGACAATGAACCATGACAGAACGCACAAAACTTATGAAGGAATTTTTTGAAGAGACGTGTCAAGTAAATCATTCAAGTCCCGATAATTCCTGTCGGCCAGAGGAAAATCTTTCCCTTCGAGCGGCTCACGAAAGGAAGGAGTTTTTAAAAAATGCCAGTTCAATTAAGAATTTCCTTCCCATGCCTCTACAATGGAAGGAAATATTTTAAAATACGGCCGTAAAAAAACAGGCTGTTAGAAGCCTTTAGGCAGGTGGGGGGGGTGGGAGCTTCCGACTCCCCCCCACCCACCCCCCCCCCTGACTACAGGCCTGGTTAACCAGTCAGTCATTCAGCTAGTTTTTTTTTTCTTTTCTACACCCTACCGTCTTTGGAAACATGATGTCAGATTTGTTCCTCCAGCAACGCAAGACACCAAGCTAATCAGAGCAAGAGGAGTTTGTTGTTCTGTTCTTGATGTTATTGCTAGAAAAATCTTTGAAATAAACCTTCACTGCACACGCACACCATTAATCCTACAGCACCTATTTTCACAGGGTATACTCGCCTGGTGTTTCCCCATCCATTTCTTTACTACCATGAACTTCCTGGAGGATTGATGGAAAAAATCCTTCACTACACTCAGACCACTATGCAAACAACACTCATTTTCAGAGTGTATGTTTTCTTACCCAAGGCCCAAGGCCCACCAGTTCCCGAGCCAGTCCCACCCATTCTTTATCCTACTATCCAAGTCCATTTCTTTATCCTACTATCCAAG
>JAGKTI010003177.1:0-23028 GCA_018397915.1 Birgus latro
TTATGTGATGTTTTAAGTGACTCTTTTGATAAAACCAAGGCAAGAGTATTTATGCAAGATTCTGCCCCTGCACATGTTGCAAAGTCAGTTGAACAGTGACTAACAGACTGTGAGGTTCCCTCTATTCGAGATTGGCCTGGAAACAGCCCAGATATCAATCCCATTGAGAATTTATAGAAATCATTTACAACGCTGGGTGGTAACCACATAACCAAACCATACATGCTCCCTACGTATCAACAAGTGGGTTGGTGGAAGGTTAGTGCCCCTTCCAGTAAAACAAATAACTCAAAGTCAAATGGCCACCCCTTACGGGATTATGGTGTCAGGCAATAGATAGATAGATAGATATACTGGAAATACCCTGTAGGTAAGAATTTTTTACATTATTTACCATCCACTGACTCGATGTAGTGCTGCTCTCGGGTGTCTGTTCTTTCCTCTCCTCCATCCTTCATTCCTTCCATTCTCTTTTTTCTTTCCTTCATTCTTTCCTATTCCTTCTGCCTGTGGGTGACTCAACACTGAGTGACAAGCCTAATGGTTTCCTGTACACCAGGAAACCGTTTACTGTGCTTGGTGGTAACCACATAACCAAATTTTGGCGCCTGGTGGTTTAGTGGGTAATTACGGCACTCCAATCGGATTAAGCCAGTAAAAGTTTATATCCGAGGAATGGTTGGGATTTATTGCTCACATAATGCCACTCAGGGATGAGTGAGGCTCGTCACTCTCATCTTAATTTTCAGGACCAACTTGCCTAGCCCCGGGTTCCTATGCTCCTCATGGGGCAACGTAGAATTGGATGATGGATGGATGGATAACCATAACTGCCATACTAACTTTAGTATTGGACGCATTAGTCATTATGAATTATAAATTGTAAATGCAATGAAGTGCTGGGTACAGATTCTGACTTCGTTATGCAAGAAGAATAAAATTCACCTTAACTAACATCACTTCACCCAGCAGTGGTGGAATCATAATTATGTTAGACTACCAAAAAGTCATATAATGGTCATGTACCTAATAAATAATGACACACATACCAAACATACCATGGCAGTGCCTAACACTATATTCATTAGGTTTCACTAATACACTAATAATTACTACCAGGTTGCCTGTAAGGATAAATAAAGTCAGAGCTTTGATACACGCAGTCTAATATGTATAACTGGTATTGTGAAGGGGATTATTTTATCCATTTATCACTTTCTAGCTGAATCGGGTTAAACACAATTTTATGTTAACACTGTTACACGAGCCGTACTACTAGGAAGGTAGGGTAGCTTGATGGGCATGGACCAAAGGTTGCCTTTGTAGCCAGGTGTTCTTCCAAGAGGCGCGCCATGGCTTCGCTCTTTAAAAACACCTGGAGAAGAAGTGATAGGGAGGGGTGGGGAGTGAGATGGATCAGGGGGGGAGGAGAGACCAGTTGTTGATTTATAAAATAATATTTCACATCTGACCAAACCTGAACAGATTCCTCAAAAAGTCAAAGCCCAACCTGGCTACTCTGATGCTAGCGAGAGTTGACAGACTTATGTGAGGGAATGGATATGGACTAGGAGTAAATGTAGGGTCCATCCCACAAATCCTGGTGATCGGCAAGAGCCTTGATTTCGTGATCCTTCGGACACAAATCCAACAAACTAATATCAGAATAAAAGAGCAAATGCCTTGGATAAATTATTGGCTGGATGAGAGGGATGAACAAGAACTACTTATCAATAATGGCATAATAGATGAGAGAAAAGTCATCTCAAGCTAGGCAAATATCTGGAAGCATGAGAGAGAGAGAGAGAGAGAGAGAGAGAGAGAGAGAGAGAGGGGGGGAGGGAAGGGAGGGAGAATAAGGGGAACGAGGAAGGAAGAATGAGAGAGAGAGAGGAGGGGAGGATAAGGAGAGAGGTAATGAGGAGTGGGAAGGAGGGAGTATGAGAGAGAGAGAGAGAGGGAGGGGGAGGAAAGACCAGTTTCCTTCACACATAAAAGTAATATCAGAGCAAATAAACATTTGGCTGACTGGAGGGATTAATAACAATATTCATAGAACATCATCCCAAGGTAAGCAGGTAGCTAAACGTATATGTGAAGAGAAAATGAGACAGGAACAGGACATCATACATCTGGACATGGAGTCAGTGTTACCAGATGTAATCTGGGAGAGGCAAATCTGAGGTGTGTAAGAATACGTGTGGCTAATAGTACAAGCTGCCTTCAAATTACAGTAGATGTTTAGAAAATTTGCAAAGCTCTACAAATTCAGTGGCCGTGTTTCATAAAATGTCAATCCATATTAGAACAAATATATGGCAGCTAGCATTCGGTAGTCATTGATCAAATCCCTATCATCAATAACAGACTTCTGCACATCCACCTACATCTTGGTCTCAATTAGTGCATGATCAAATGTGCAAGCTGTTGCTTAACTCAAATTAGTGCATGATCAAATGTGCAAGCTGTTGCTTAACTCATCCAGTCCCAACCTACTTTTTTACCCAGCACACCCTGAGAACCCAACCGATTTTCAACATTTTTTTTTCTTTTTTGGCTCAAACCTCTGCTTTTGGTGAGAAACATCGAAAATTCATAGAGAAATAGCCTTCCTGAGGTGTACGGGTGTCAGTCAGCCTTATGTTTTTCTTCATTCTTATGGCACCTGGCTACAAAGAAAACGAACTATGGAAGGGTTAACTAATTCAAAGCCACATTAAATTACGTATTTATTTATTTATTTGGTACGAATTTATGTGTAGTACAAGACAGTATTGGTTTTCACACAGTAATATTGGCAATAGAAGCATTGTTAAGTCACCAAACACATCCACATATGGCACCTTCCTTTATGACCACCACCTCATCACTTCTGTTTGTTTCTTGCTCTAGCTTCTTTATTTCTTTGTCCTCCACCTCAGGAATCACTTTCACCGTAAATTTCGTCATTGGAGAGACCGTGAGGCAACATGTCTTTGCTGGCCAGGTTACTGCTAACAGGTGATTTTTTTTTTTTTTAATGCAAGGAAGAAGGAACCAAAGGCCACAGGCCTGCATACTGTTCCTTCCGAGAATAAACAAAAACAATATAAAAGAGTGCCAAATTCAAGATCCGTTCAGTTCGAGATGCCTGGACACACTGCGTTTGAAAGACTGGAGATCATAGGAAGTAGGAAATACAGACAGAGGAAGACAGTTCCAGAGTTGACCAGTTGCATAAATGAAGGACTGGGAGTAACGGTTAACTCTTGCATTAGAGAGTTGGACAGAAAAGGGATGAGAGTTTGTTGCTAGACAGGTACTACGTGCCCGTCGTAGAGGTGGAGGGATGCAAGTAAACAGTTCAGAGGAACAGTGACCACTGAAGTAGTGATAGAAGAGATAAAGATGCAACAGTGCGGCAAAGAGACAAAGGTTGAAGGGAATCAGTAAGAGGAGGAGAGTTAATGAGATGAAAAGCCTTTGACTCCACCCTATTGAGAAGAGCTGCATGTGGGGAGCCTCCCCACACATGAGAGTTGTACTCCATACACGGACGAATAAAACTCGTGTACAAGGTCAACAACTGTGCAGGGGTAAAGAAAGTTCGGGGGGGAGGGGGCAGTCAGGTGGGGCCAGGCAGTATCCCCACTTGACAGCAGGTAGAGGAAGGTCTCCTACATATGCCCACCAAAAATCACCCGCAAATCTTGAAAAATGTGCAAACAACGGGCCTTGCAATTGACTGACGTACGATGCACGTCGGTGGGTCTGTCCGTGGAAAAAAGTAGTGACGTGCATTGTACGTCGGTAGGACTCGACTGGTTAATATCCATAACGTCTGAAATTAACAATGCTGGTGAAGCCACAACAGATGTAATTACTGCAGCATCAGTCAAGGATGCATTATAGGGACTGAATAGGGAGGCTGCCAGAGATCGAGCAGCGTGGAGAGCCGCCATTAGGTGACCAAGGCCGACACATGCAAGCATGTTGGAGCCTCCAAAAACGAAACGAAACGAGACAAGAGGAGGTTACACCAATGCCAGCAGCACCAGAAACACCAGGAGAGCTCTGCATGATGCAAATCAGCCGAATCTTGGCTGTGGTTACACCAGTGCCAGAAACACCAGGAGAGCTCTGCATGATGCAGATCAGCCGAATCTTGGCTGTTGTAGATGCCTTAACGCTTTGGCTGCAGCTGCTATGACAGCAACCTACTGAATGTGCTCAGTGTGGAGAAATAGGAAAAAAATGGTGTGTTTGCAATTCTTGTTGTAATCCACTTATTCCTAATCTTAAGAGCTAAATTTTTGTCAGACAAACTTCAGTCTTTCTACAGTGGAACATCGATTATCCGTGAGCCAGTCAACCGGAATTGGTGCTAAACCAGACAATTTAAAGAAAATTTCCAGAATTGATCAACCGGGGAAAATTCAGGACCTAACCGGCATTTCAAATTCACCGCGCAACCATCCCGCCCGAATGTTTTCATTCCTTCGTCACTGAGCATATCACCGCAGTCCCCGCCATTGTTTTGAGGCTTAACAGTGTCGTAATATTTGGTGGAATATCAGCCATGGCTCCTGGCTGTTCCTGGATAGATGCTGATGAATCATTTCGAAAGATCATCTGATTCATGGAGAGAAATCCATCCTGCACAGCTAATGAACTGCTTCATTTTCGTAGCTATTAATGATGACTTCCAAAATCGCCGTCGTGTAGCAATCAAACAGTCAGACATCAGGGACTTTTTCACCAGGGGTAAACATGCAAAAATGGCAGACATCTCACTTGTATCCTCCTGCTCATTTGTGGGGTTCCCAGATAGTGATTCATCAACGTCCACACCAGCAAGTACTCCAGCAAAAACAGCTGCTCCACCAGTCTCCCCCATCAAGCTTGTTCGACCCCCAGCCAGCCTATCCACTCAAGCCTCACGTCGATGAGCCTGCATCACCCACAACTCATGTGGTTCCGAGACAATTCACTATCAAGTCGATTCGCTGTCAGACAATTCTCCGTCAGGACAATTTGCACCCTGGATGATTCCCCATCATTCTGTAAATACTTATTAATTAATCTACTTTAATAACTATATTTCAGGGGGATCCTTCAAAGTCTATGTTCAATAGCATAGGCCTTGGATATTATTTATTAGTTGCAACTTTAGTCAATAATTGTTTCTTCCTCACTGCAGTCACTTGTGAGTCATGTTCTAGCAATAGGAGATGTTACAGGGATGCCAAAATATGATACAGATACTACATACCGCCAGAATTTTTAATTTCTGATTTTATATCTCGTACAAGGCATAATGCTCACATACGGGTGTTTTTTCATAAATATATTATGTACAAATTTTTCTCGATTCATTTAAGGTGTGTTTGGTGCCTAATAATGAGGTCACAAAATACTTTTGTGATGTTGTTCGATTATTTTTGTGGTGCTGCTTATATGCGTCAAGGGTTAAAGATTTATCGGTTTTACACATACGTACGAATATTACTTGATTTATACTTTAATTCAAATACTCTCAGTGGTCATCAGCAAAAGTATTTAAAAAAAAAAAAAAAGTTGATTCACCAGATAGTTGCTGCCTGCGGTACGAATGGCTTTCCAACCCACTTCCCTCTTGAGTCCTGCACCTGTCTTCTCACACTTTTCTTCTTACTGGTTCTGTCTTGGCTGATGGGAACCTCGCCCAGCCTCTGACATATCTTGCATCCTTCTTCTTTGTCGTTGTCTTTCTTGAATCTGACTTGCAGTCAGCCACAGCACATATAAAGTATGTCATATTGAATATGAATGTTTACTTTTGTGTGTGTGTGTGTGTGTCTGACTTCGGGCATAGGCTTCACAGCCTGCTGTCTAGGCCCAGCGGTCCTCCTACATACCATACACCTCTCCATGTCACCAGTTCAACCCTAACACCCACCGTCCATGTTGAATACATGCTAGAGCTGTCTTATACGTGACTGGTGTATTGGGATTAGCGGGGGTATTTTTACAACATGTCGGCGGGTTTTCTGGTAGATTATTAAAGCCTGATTTAATGAAATTCAAATGTCTGTTGACAAACGCTTGGATGCTCAGGCATCAGGCAGGTCTGGAGCCGAGACCGTTTTCTCCATCTTTGTACAGTAGATAAATCTGTTAATTTACAATGACAGCAATATCCATGACTTTAAAATGATGTTAGTTCATAAAAGAAGTATAGTAATATAGCTACTCAGTCACACTGTTCGTTATGTACCTCATACATAACAGATTCTAGCAATGGTTATAATGTTGGTACTGGTGAAATATAAGCAGTTGTATGCATATAATCTGTAAATAATAATACTCTAGACATATACAGTATTAACTGTTATTTGCTTCTCAGGCAGTGAAATGTTTCATAGAGATAAATCATATATTCTTTGCCGAGTTTGTTCCTTTGCCACCTGCGATCTTCTGTCTGTAGGAACCCAAGTGTCTGACGAAAATCTTATTTTTTTCTATTGATACCTTTGCTGGTGACCAATGGGAGTATTTGAATAAAAGTATAAATAAAGAAATATCTGTACATATGTGTAAAAACCGATAAATCTTCATCCTTTGACGTATATAACCAACACCACAAAATTGTGAACAACATCACAAAGTATCTTGTAACCTCATTATTAGGCACCAAACACACCTTAAATGAATGAGAAAAATTTGTATATTTTATTTTCATGAAAAAACACCCGTATGTAAGAATTGTACATTGTACTGTAAATAAAATCAAATTGAAAATTGTGGCAGTATCTAATAACCACTCCTTACTGCGAATGCTCCTATTGTCTTGTTATTGTTGTGACAGTGAGTTTGATTTGACGGCGAATTGACCTGAAACCATCAGTCCTTGCTGAAGACTTCTTTATAGCATTTTTTTCCTTTATTGTTGATGACTAATGGCTTTCAAAAATAGTTTCACTGCATTTTTTTTTTTATATGCGCCGAAACTTATTCCTGGCGAAATATGCGTGATGTTAGACGGCCATCATTCACGTGTTGTTTAGGTCAAAAGCTCGATTGGTAACAAGGGCTTTCAAGAGGCTTAGTGGCAATCCTTGGCGATTAGAATTTTTATGGGGAGTATTAGGGGGCAAAACTAATCGGTTAGGTTAGGTTAGAATGCAGTATGCAGTGATGTGTCCAGTTGGTGAGATTGTATGTAAACACACGTCTTGAGTATCGTTAAGACAGACATTTATAATTAACCTTAACTATAATTTTAACCAAAAATATGAGGCTCATAGAACCTAACCCCCTATTTTACATGTAGATGTATGTCATGTGTTAGCTAATAGTGTAGTGAGGATAATTACAATTTCAGTTAAAATATACTGAAAGCATTAGGCCTATTTTAAGTCCCTGCAACATTAGAAACAGGGAGGTGAGCATGGAAGTAAAAAAGTTGTTACATGACAGTATTGTGATACCAACTCTGACATATGGAAGTGAAGCTTGGACGCTGTTGGAAGGACAGAAGTCGAGAGTGAGAGCAGTGGAAATGAGTTATCTGAGGGGAGCATGTGGAGTCACATGGAGAGACAGACTAACAAATGAGGAAGTGAAGGAGCGTTGTGGTGTGGTTGAGCACGTGATGGGTTAGGAGAAACACGTTAAGGTGGTTTGGGCATTTGGAGAGGATGGAGAGTGAAAGACTGACGAGGAGAGTGTATGTGAGTGAGGTGGAGGGGGCGAGAGGGAGGGGGAGGCCGAGGATGAGATGGAGGGATGGAGTGGAGAGGTATATGAGAGAGGGGGGTGTGAGTTGGGAGCGTGGTAGTGAAATGGCTGGGGACAGAGTAACATGGAGGCGATTTGTTTGTGGGCACCCCGTTCGGGATCAAGGCGTCTGACAATAGATAGATAGATAGATAGACTCATCAAAATTCCTCAAGTTTGAGAATCACTGATGTAAGAGAGCAGGAAATGAGTGTTAATCGATTTTCCAAAAAAATCGATTTTCCGGCATTTTGAATTCCCCGTGGCTTGTGGATAATCGATGTTCTTCTGTACTATCATTTGCAACAAACTGCATATCCATAGGTACTCCCAGGCCAGAGAACGATTTGAGAGAATACAAAGTGTTTTTTGACCGTCTGATGCAGAAATAGCCCAGCGAAGCGGAAATTTCCACCAGCCCATGATGATTTTTTCCATACAAAATAGGGTTACTGCCTCATTACCTCATCACAGTAATTACGAAAAAAAACCAAAAACTAGCCAGTCTCGTATGATTTCATTACGATATTCCACAGTGTTTACGCTAGACTTCAGTGAAACAGTAGCAATGTGAGGAGAATCATTACAAACTTTATAGAACTTTATGAAAGACATTTAGTACCACTTACTTCTATAAAACTTATTGATATAATGTCACAAGTCATTTCATAGCATAGCTGCACAGCTTGCAACCGCAAAAATGTTCGCTAGCTAATACGCTTAGCATATGACTTCTCTGATTATCACAAAACTATCACTAATTCACTTGTATTTTATCACAGTAATTCTCAATATAATATAAAATAACACTTTCAGCCACTCTCGTATGATTTTAGTGCGGTTTGGGTGCGTATTACTTCATATTATTTACGAGCGAGAGAGAGACAGCAAACCGGTTTAGACCAACTCATTGAGGGTATTTGTACAAACTGGTTTAGACCAGCTCATCATGGGTATTTGTACATGTATGTGTGTATGTATGTGCAGTGCACCCCCACACAGTGCGAATTTGCGAATCACCTACAATGCGAGGTCAACCCAGAAAATGCTTATTTTTATCAAATACGAAATCAGCGAATCGAACTTCCCGACGTGCGAATCGGCTGTATGATTCCAAGGCAAAAATGGACTTCCCGCCATTTCTACGAGTGTTGGGCTGTACAATGCAAGTCATCACATGAAGGCAGGTGGCTGGCAATGAGCCAGGTTCAAAATGGCAGGCGGCTGGTCAGCTGTTCCTGGGTAAACAAACACTTCTCCTCCATATTGCCACAAGAACGAATGTTGTACCTCGCATCTTGTGGTCCGTTTTAGCATCCTAGCAGTACTCACCTGTTCATCTTGGTCTCAGCTGTTGACTTTGAAGGCTTTATGGCACCTCCACGAGACCTCAGCTGTGACAGTGAGAGTAACAATGGGGAGCTCTGCCCCGCGGGGCAAGAGTAAATGCCCCGAGCCTTGAATACCCACCCACCCCCTCCCTACTTAACAAGCCCAGAAGTCACTTAAATAAAGGTACATGGTGTTCTAGTTGTTGTTTTATTTGTTGGTCCAGCTTAAAGTACTGTTAGACAAAGTATTAGTAGGGCAGAGTAAGCTGGAAGGGGACACGAAGACCGAACCCTGGGTAGGCTGTCCACCATATACCATTTTTCCTGTAAGTTCTTTGGTTCACACAATGCGAAATCATAGAATGCGAGGGTTTCTGCCGCCCGTAAACTTGCATTGTGTGAGGGTGCACTGTATATTATTAAGTACTGTACTAGGGTATTTATCTGTTTTAAGGTTTAACTCCTAAAGTTGGAGTCACTCATCCACCAAATGAATTTTTCCCCATAAGTTATATGTATCAGTTAGTATGATATCTAATAGTGCATGCTCGCGCATCCACTGTATAGGTGTGTTAACCTGTTGAGAACGATAGCCCTCATTTGGGACTTATCAGAGTCGAAAGTGATAGGCCTCAAATGAGCACGATTTTCAAAGGCCTACTAAAACCATGTCACGAGGAGTAGGTGGCTGAAATTTGTATGGGAAGTAGGGGCAGGTGGCAACTCTTGATACCACCCACGCACTGCCCCATAGACGCTCAGATACGCGCACACGCGGACACCATGGAGCGCATGCGCACGTAAATTTTCCTCCCGTGACGCTGCCAACCCTGCACCAGGCACTGGAGAGAGAGAGAGAAAGAGAGAGATGAAGGGGATCGCATTCTGCACACACACACACAAGAGAGAGAGAAAGAGAGAGAGAGGTACGAGTAAACTGTAAAATAAATGTATGCTTTTTCGGCAGTGCATAAGATAATTTATCGTAGTTTGAGAGAGAGAGAGAGAGAGAATAAATACAGGAATGGCACAAGCAGTGTCCCTTCAAATGACGAGATAAGGCATGACATCGTCCCTCTTCTCATATCTCTTTTTCCATTCCCTCCTTCCTCTCTCGGAGAGAGAGAGAGGCTTACAAGTAAATTGTATAATAAATGTGTGCTTTTTCTGGAATACATAAGGTAATTTATTGTAGCTTGAGAGAGAGAGAGAGAGAGAGAGAGCAAGTTACAAGTAAATTGCATAATACATGTATGCTTTTTAGGCAGTGCTGCATAAGGTAATTTATCATAGTTTGAGAGAGAGAGAGAATAAATACAGGAATGGCACAAGCAGCGTCCCTTAGAATGACAGGATGAGGCTTAACATCAGTCCCTCTTCTCTCTATCTCTCTCTTTCCATTCTCTCCCTTCTCTCTTGCAGAGAGAGAGAGAGAGAGAGTTACGAGTAAATTGTATAATAAATGTATGCTTTTTTGGCAGTGCGTAAGGTAATTTATCGTAGTTTGGGAAAGAGAGAGTGAGAGAGTTACAAGTCTATCTATCTGTCTATCTATCTATTGGCAGACACCATAATCCCATAAGGGGTGGCCATTTGACTTTGAGTTATTTGTTTTACAGGGAGGGTCACTAACCCTTCACCAACCCACTTGTTGACACGTAGGGAGCACGTATGGTTTAGTTATATGGTTACCACCCAGCTTTGTAAATGGTTTCTTAGCTTACAGGAAACCATTTGGCTTGTCACTTAATGTAAAGCCACTTTAAAGGAAAGAAAAGCAATAAGAAGTAACAGGAAAGATGGGAGAAATAGGAAGAGAGTAGGGCAGGCACAGAAAAAGAATGATAAAAGCTAAGGAAGAAGTAGGGAGCACTACATCAAGTGAGTGGATGATGGTTGCCACCACCTAGTTATAAGTAAATTGTATAATAAATGTATGCCGTTTCGGCAGTGTGTAAGGTAATTTATCGTAGTTTGAGAGAGAGAGAGAGAGAGTTACGAGTAAATTGTATAATAAATGTATGCTGTTTCGGCAGTGCGTAAGGTAATTTATCGTAGTTTGAGAGAGAGAGAGAGAGAGAGAGAGAGAGAGAGAGAGAGAATAAATACAGGAATGGCACAAGCAGCGTCCCTTAGAATGATGAGGTAAGGCATAACATCAGTCCCTCTTCTCTCTGTCTCTCTCCCCATTCCCTCCCTTCTCTCTTGGAGAGAGAGAGAGAGTTACAAGTAAATTGTATAATAAATGAATGCTTTCTTGGCAGTGCATAAGGTAGTTTATCGTAGTTTGAGAGAGAGAGTTACAAGTAAATTGTATAATAAATTTATGCTATTTTGGCAGTGAGTAAGATAATTTATCATAGTCTGAGAGAGAGAGAGAGAGAGAGAGAGAGCTACGAGTAAATTGTATAATAAATGTATACTTTTTCAGTAGTGCGTAAGGTAATTTATCGTAGTTTGAGAGAGAGAGCGAGGGAGAAAGTTACAAGTAAATTGTATAATAAATGTATCCTTTTTCGGCAGTGCGTGAGGTAATTAGTGTAGTTAGAGAGAGAGAGGGTTGAAGAGACAGTAATCACGTGATCCTTGCCCATGGCCATTAGGCTGCCGGACATTGCTCTTCCTCTCCTCACCGTGAGTGGTGGGTTACTCGCACCACCAGCTGTTCATCTTCTGGCTATTTTATCTCGCCACCACGTGACTTTATGTGGTCATATTTATATATGTATTGCCAGATGCGCACCGACATTTCCAAGATGATGATGTGTGTTTCATTCATTTCTGTAAGACTCAAAATTTCGGCCAAATCGTCGCTTGGCAGCAGGTACCTGGAGAACCATGGTCGCTCTCCACTGGTTAATTGGGATCAAGGTGTAGTTGCTATTTCATGAAGGTTTGGTGAAAATTCATCTACAACTTTTCGAGACATGCTGACAAAAACTTCATCACCTCGCTGTTCTAATTGCGGGCAATAAGAAGCTTAGTCAGCAGAAGTGGCAGCAAACCTTATTGTTGTCCATCACAACTGCACTCCCCCAATTATATCTCCTTGAAAAGAGGAAGGTTTAGAGCTGCCCCTTAAAAGATTCAACAGAAGTCTATTGCCTTATGAGTAGTGGAATCACTATATAACATAGGGGCACTGCAGGCAAAATATCGATCAGACAAAGTTGAATGGTGAACAGCTCTTGGCTCACCAAGGTAGAATGGATCATCTTCGCATCAAAACGTCACTTCTGGGTGCACCAGTGAAAGTTTCAGCAAATAAGAAAGATACTTTGGTTCACCAAACCCAAGAACCTTGAAAGTAGTGAAACAGTTTAAATTCTAATATAGCCATACTGATAAACAGTTTATCTCAGAGGTAAGGTAGTTGAGGTTCTTGGAGGAAGGCCAAAGATAATTCTTTCTGCCCTGTTCAACACAGACTGTACCTTCTTTAAAAGGTTATTTGGAAGACCAGTCTGTAACAATTTGCAATAATGAACATGAGACAAAAGCATTGTATGGACCAGTGTTAAGAGTCATAATCTATTTAGAAATTGTTTTACAGAATACAGGTTTTTGATGTGCAGGTTACAGTTTCTGACAACTTGATTTCAATGTTCTTTATAGTACTTCAGTTTCAAATTGATTTGTACACCCAGAATTCTAACAGAACAGACTGGATGAAGTTGTGACTCACCAGCGTCACCATCCCTTCTCTTTCCCGTAATAATTATTTCAGTTTTACCATAATTCGGTTTAAGTCTCCTCTTTGCCATCCTTATCTTAATGTCGGACATTTAGCATTTCCGTTTTCTTAATATCATTGATATTGGTTAACTTAACATGCATGTCATGACAGGACACATAATGTGTCAAGTAGAGATGATAAGTTACTTATATGAAGTGTAAAGTGGGCTTAAAATGGATCCTTGGGGAACTTCAAACAGTAGAGGAACTGAGTCCAAACAACAATGGTCACCTACCACACCTTGAGGTGTGTCTGACAGGAATGACTTTAGGAGTAAAAGGGCAGTGTCATGTTTGCCATAAAAATGCAGATCATCCAGCATAGTTCATGATCCGCTGTGTCAAAGACGTCAGACAGACCTAACAGACTCAGGAGAGAGAACATGCCATTGTAGGTGTTTGCCACCAAGTCATTATAAATCTTTGTTAATGCAGTTTCAGTTAAGTGATGTTTCCTGTTTGCCAGGAACAGGGGGAACAACTGCATTTAACTCACACAACAGTGAAATATCAGGGGACAGAGCGACATGGAGGCGATTTGTTTGTGGCCACCCCATACGAGATTAAGGCGTCTGGCAATAGATAGATAGAGAGAATTCATCAAACAACAGAACATACACATTACCATCTTACAAGAAACAAAACTACACAGAACACAAAAAACACCTACATTTCATAATTTCATCACCATTCGACAAGACCAGGCCGATGGCGTTGGCGGTGGCCTTATCACCCTGGTACACAAATCCATCAACTTATCAGATACCAGTGCACACACAAAGTCAGTTCTCCCCCCACATGACACCACAACAGAAATACAATCAATTAAAAATATGCACTGGTAACAAATCACATATAACAATCGCCAACACATATATTCCCCCCCAATCGTCCTCCACGGTACCACATAGTTACTCTCCACAAATACAGCACATCACTAACATACCCAACATCATCCTGGGTGGTGATTTCAATGCCAAGGCATTGGCCTGGCATGTCAACAATCCTGACACAGACAGAGGGCTGGTACTACAATCCCAAACAGATCATCTTTTCATACTGAATAATCTTCATCAACATACCTATATCCCACACCAAGCGCTCTTCCTCCTATCATCCCCAGACATCATCTTTTGCTCCCTAAACCTCGCCCCCACAACATCCTGGAGAGTGGTCAGAACCCTTGGATCTGATCACCTCCCAATCATCATCACTACCAAAACCAGAATTACCCCAGCTGGCCACAGACACACATACACTAATTATAAGAGAGCCAACTGGGAGGCCTTCACAATTGAAACAAAACAATATTTTGAAACATTAAACAGTTCATCAATCACAGACATCAACACCACTGTGCATACTTTCAATACAGTTATACAAAATGCAGACAAAAGACACATCCTTAGAGGCAACAGAAAGAGACACAACCCCAACTTCACACCAGAAATTCAAGGCCTCATCAGTCAATGGGACATACTACAACACTTCTCAACATCCCATACACAAGACACCATACAACAAATACATGAACTCATCACTTAGTTAAACAATAAAATATCAGAACAGCAAACACTAAACTGGAATAATTATCTCCAAACACTTGACCACAAAACAAACATCAGTAAATTCTACAAAACACTAAACAGCATCAGCAGCAAGACTACATAATCACACACTGCAATCACAACAACAGACACCATACCTTCAACAAACAACAAGCAAAAACTCTCATCAATCACTTTTCACATGTCAGGCATCTAAACCCCTGTCGCGACGACCAACGTATCATCCTACGTAAGAGACAGTTCCCCACAGACCCAGACTAGGCATCTTTCACTTACAACCAGACGAAGCACATCTCTAGCAGCCTTAAGCACTCATCTGCCTGTGGACCAACGTCCCGACCGATTTCCAACCTCCGATACCCCCCAGTCCCGAGCATTTACGATTTTTTTTTTTTTTTTTTTTTTTGGCTCAGACCTTCGCTTTTGATGAGAAACATCGAAAATTCATAGAGAAATCGCCCTCCTGAGGCTATAAATAGTCCTGTAGGTGATGAGTCAGCCTTACGTTTTCCCTCTTTCTCAGGGTACCTGGCTAAAGAAAACAAACTATGGAAAGGTTAACTAATTCAAGCCGCTTTAAATTACCTATTTATTTATGTATTTGGTACAAATTTATGTGTAGTACAAGACTATATTAGTTTTCACACATTTATATAGGCAATAGAAGCATTGTTCAGTCACCAAACACATCCACATATGCCACCTTTCTTTATGACATTACCACCTCATCACTTCTGTTTGTTTCTTGCTCTAGCTTCTTTATTTCTTTGCCCTCCACCTCAGGAATCACTTTCACCATGAATTTCATCATTGGAGAGACCGTGGGGCAACATACCTTTAATGGCCAGGTCACTGCTAACAGGTGAATTGCCCAGTGTAGGGGGGAAGGGGGGTTAGGTGGGGCCAGGCAGTATCCCTGCATGACAGCAGGTAGAGAAAGGTCTCCCACATATGCCTACCAAATATCACCCATGAAACTTGAAAATTGTGCAAATTATGACCCTTGCAATTGCGCGACGTACCCGTATAGCTGTGACAAAATGTTGCGACGTACCCATACGTCGATGGGATTCCTCGGGTTAAACATCTTGGACCACAAGGCATACAAGCACTCACCAACATATCAATCTACAGCTACTCGCACAACATAATCCCCAACATCTAGAAGCATGGCATTATCATCATTATCCCTAGACCCAACAAAGACTCCACATTACCTTCTTTACCCCGCCCCATCACACTCCTCTGCACCCCCTCCAAAGTCACTGAACAACTGTTACTACAACTAGTTACACCTCACACACCCCCTAGCCCCACCATAACATGGCTTTAGGCCACCACACTCCACAAACACTGTTCTTACAGACTGTACACAGAGAGTTTTTGTTGGCATGAATTCAGCTAGGCCACCACACAGAACACTCCTAGTCACACTAGACATTAGCAGAGCTTTTGATGCCATCTCCTGCCACAACCTCACAAACAAAATATTCAACACAAACATGCACAATAACACAGAAAGATGGCTGGCAAACTATTTAGCAGGCAGATGTGCACATGTAACATTTGCCGGTCAGTCTTCGAACATCAGAAGCTTCACATGTGGCATCCCCCAAGGATCTGTTTTGTCCCCTACACTCTTTAACCTATACATGCATGATATACCTACACTCCACACACTACAGATACACATAGCTTCCTATGCAGATGACATAACACTTACATGTATGCACCAAAATGCAAACAGAGATGCACACATCCTCCAACCTTACCTCAACACACTACACGAATGGTTCACGACAAACAGGCTCAAAATAGCCCCAGCCAAATCTACAGTGACCCGTCTCACAAACTGGACAGCAGAACACAGTCACATTCCACACCTTACCATAAACAACACTCCCCTACCACACGCACACACACCCCAAATCCTTGGTGTAACATACAGTACATCAGTGTCATTTAAACAACACATCACAAACATTAAAAATAAATTAACACCAAGACTCAGTGCCTTGAGATTACTTGCCCATACAACATTTGGACACAACAGAGAAACCACCACTACAGTATACAAACAATATATACGTTCTGTGATGAATTATGCAAGCCCTGCTTGGGCTCATAACCTCACTAAAACACACTACAACACTCTACAGACCATACAGAACAAGGCTCTAAAAATAATCACAGGCTGCACAGCTACTACACCCACAGACCACATTCATCAAGAAATCAAAGTCCTCAAAGTCAAGGATCACCTAGACATGAGAGACCCAAATTCTCGCCATAGCCTCCACAAACCCACAACGTCCACAACACTACATGGCAGCACATCCACACACACCAAGGAACATCAAAACAACACCCAGCACATGATATTATACACAAATACTGTCATCTCTCTTCTCCCCCCTCGCCCTCCTCAGACTAGCTTCGAGAAGCATATCCATACTCAGATCACTCGCTGCTTCATTCAATCACTTATAGACAACACACAGCTGCATGCACGGCCTCCAGATATCCACCCTTCTGAATCCAATCTTCCTCGTGAGGACAGGGTCCACCTGGCCAGGCTGAGATGTGGGCATCAACCAGCCCTCTTAAGCTATCAGAAAAGGCTGGATGATTCCGTCACTGATGCCTGTCCAAAATGTAACGCAGCACCTCATACAATTAAGCCACATTATGGACGACTGCATAGCACACCACCTACGCCAACAACACAACATACACTCCTTGAGAGCTTTGTGGGAGAGCCCGGTCTGGGCCATGGCCTTCCTTAGGGACTCGGGGCTGTTCGTTCAGACTGCCTAGGGAACAACAACAACTACTACTACTACTAGTACTGCATTTTGTTCAAGTAGTGGTACAAGTTGATCAAGTACACTATAGCCTACTCGATAATCTTAGGCAAGAATGACAGATTAGCGACAAGACGATAGTTTGACATGCTCTCAACATCGATACCAGGTTTTATAAGTAGGAGCCAGAGCAAGGCACGTGTCTCAGACTGCACAAAGTTACTTTCTAGGAGATGTTTATTTAGTATTTTACATATAGAGCAGAGACATGGAGGAAATTGAAAGACAGAAGAGAGAGTTTACATAAGAGGAAGAGAGAGGTAAGAAGATAAGTAAGAGAAAGAAGAGTGTGGATGAGGAATTTCGAAGGAATTTGAGTGTAAAGTGATGGGAATGTAAGAAACTTTCTGGAAGAAGGTAAAGAGAGTTACACAGAGTGATAAAGAAGTTAGTAGGGGAGTGAAAGATAAAACAGTAGATTGATTGTGAAGAAGGGGGGAAAAGTGAGCAGATGGAGACAACACTTTAAGGAGCAGTTAATCATAGAGAATGAAAGTAATGTGAGTATAAGTGGCTAGGGAATGGCTCGGAGCAGGAAGGTGGTGAGAAGGGAGGAAGAGATCAGTAGGATGGAAGTATGGAAGCAATGAAGAAAGTCAAAATGGGGAAAGCCCCAGGAATTGACGGAGTGTATGGTGAAATGCTGAAGCATGGGGTAGAGATAGTAGTAGAATGGATATGGAAGATGTGCAGATTGGCCTGGGAGGAAGGTAGAGTCCCAGAGGATTGGAAGTCAGGTATAATTATTCACCTGTACATAGGAAAAGGGGGAAAAAGAAGTGTGTAGTAATCATAGGCGCATTTGTCTTCTTAGCATAATAGGCAAAGTACAATAAAAGTCCTTCAGTTCAACCATCAGTAATCCGAATATCCCAATACCCTGAATGTTTCAAGACGGCGTTGAAATCCCGCTAGTAGTGGGGAGTGGCAGCAAGCAGGGAGGACAGCCATTTTCTATTTATACCTGTGCCCAGTCTGATGCTCTTCCATTAATTCCACTTGATTTTTGGACCAATAAGTGACTACAACAAAGTGGCAGTGTCTCCCATACCTTCGAGTCGTGGTGGAAACAAAACTGATAAACGAAAGCCTGTGATACATGCAAGAAAGCCTTGGTTTAATCATGCTTGTTCTAATGCTGTCCGCAACAAGGAGAGACCCTATAAAAGGTACCAGAGCCAACCCACCCTTGAATCACACCTTTTATATATTTCTGCCCAGAATCGTGCTAAGTCTGTTCTTCGCTCTGCTAAAAATAATTTCATCCGTGCTAAATGTTCTCAACTCTCCAACTCAAATTCTTCTCGCTCCTTCTGGCACCTTGCCAAAAACCTTTCTAACAACTTTACCTCATCATCCTTCCCTCCTCTTTTCTACTCTGATGGCTCTGTAGCTATTTCTTCTACTGATAAAGAAGATCTCTTCGCTCAGCCTTTCTCCTCCAATTCCACCTTAGACGATTCCGGTGCTGTTTCTCCATCACTTCCCCCCTCTGACTTCCTCTTGACTGACATTAAAATTTCTTCAGCTGATATATTTTCTGCCATCACTGGCCTCAATACTAACAAGGCATATGGGCCTGATGGAGTCCCTCCAGTTGTCCTCAAAAACTGTGCTTCTGTGCTTACACCCTGCCTAGATAAACTCTTTCGCCTTTGTCTTTCAACTTGTACCTTTCCTTCTTGCTGGAAGTTTGCTCTCATTCAGCCAGTCCCAAAGAAGGGTGACCATTCCCAACCCTCTAACTATTGTCCAATTGCTTTAACATCCTGTATCTCAAAAGTTTTCGAGTCAATTCTTAACAGAAAAATCTTAAAAGCATCTTTCCTGTCACAACCTTCTTTCTGATCGTCAGTATGGGTTCCGTCAGGGACGCTTCACTGGAGATCTTCTCACCTACCTTTCTGAATCCTGGTCATCTTCCTTTCGAGACTTTGGCGAAAGCTTTGCCATCGCACTTGACATCTCAAAGGCTTTCGATCGAGTCTGGCATAAATCTTTAATTTCCAAACTGCCCTCCTATGGTTTCTATCCTTCTATCTGTGCCTTCATCTCTAGCTTCCTCTCTGGTCGTTCTATAGCCACTGTTGTAGACGGCTATCGTTCTTCTCCTAGACCTATCAACAGTGGTGTTCCTCAGGGCTCTGTCCTATCACCAACTCTCTTCCTTTTATTCATCAGTGACCTTCTAAGCTGTACATCTAACCCTATCCACTCATATGCTGATGATTCCACCTTTCACCTTTCCATTCGATTTCCGCAATGTCCATCTCAGCAGTTACTTCAGCAAAAAAGGGATGAGGCTATGGCACACCTAATGTCTGACTTGGCTCGTATCTCTGATTGGAGTAAAAATAATCTTGTTATATTTAATGCATCAAAACTCAGTTCTTACACTTATCAACCCGACCAAATCTTCCTCAAGATTACCCACTAATGTTTAATAATGTCCAGCTCAGTCCTGCATCATCCTTGAATATGCTTGGGGTTTCATTCTCTCGGGATTTGTCTTGGAAAGAACATATTACATCTCTTGTGAAATCTGCTTCCAGGAGATTAGGTTTGCTAAGCCGATTCTGAACTTTCTTTACCCCTGCATAGTTGTTGACTTTGTACACGGGTTTTATTCGCCCGTGTATGGAGTACAACTCTCATGTGTGGGGAGGCTTCCCACATGCAGCTCTTCTCAATAAGGTGGAGTCAGAAGCTTTTCGTCTCATTAACTCTCCTCCTCTTACTTCCCTTCAACCTTTGTCTCTTCGCCGCACTGTTGCATCTTTATCTCTCTTCTACCACTACTTCAGCGGTCACTGTTCCTCTGAACTGTTTGCTTGCATCCCTCCACTTCTATGACGGGCACTTAGTACCCGTCTAGCAACAAACTCTCATCCCTTTTCTGTCAAACTCTCTAATGCAAGAGTTAACCATTATTCCCAGTCCTTTTTTTATGCAACTAGTCAACTCTGGAACTGTCTTCCTCTGTCTGTATTTCCTACTTCCTATGATCTCCAGTCTTTCAAACGCAGTGTGTCCAGGCATCTCAAAATGAACGGATCTTGAATTTGGCTCTTTTGTATTGTTTTTGCTTTTTCTTGGAAGGAACAGTATGCAGGCCCGTGGCCTTTGGTTCCTTCTTCCTTGCATAAAAAAAAGAAAAAAAAACAATGATAAACTCAAGGTCTGACCACCCCTTAGCCAGCATAACCCTCCCACTTTTCCCCCCTCCCCACTCTCCCTCCCTCTTACCCTGCTGTGAGCTCAAGTTTTTTCCGTTCCGATCATTTTTTCACCCCAAAATATTTCGAGTAGCGGATTTGTTTTTATAACATTAGGAAGATGAGGCTTTGCAGAATAAGGTGAAAGAAAAACGAAAGTGATATTGCATAATGTAAAATAGTTGTTGTGAGTATAATTTGAAACAGGACATCAATATGTTTATCCCATTTTTTTCCTAAGTTTTTTTTAGTCACATTGTGGGGTGGATGTGGATATGGTTGAGAAGATTAGGAGAAATACACTGAGGTGGTTTGGACATGTGGAGAGAATTGAGAATGAAACACTGACTAAGAGGGTGTATGCAGGTGGGGTGGAGGGAGGGGAAGGCCGAGAATGAGGTGGAGGGATGGATTTGAGAGGTATATGAGGGAGGGGGGAGTGAGCTGGAGGGAGGGTAGGCAAATGGTGGGTGACAGAGCGACTTGGAGGCGTTTTTTCTGCAGCCACCCTTTACGGGATTAGGGCGTCGGTCTATAGATAGATAGATAGATAGATCAAATTTTCTCAGGAATGAAAATAGTATCACCAAAATGGAAATTGTTAATGATCACGTACATATTCTTAATGTGTTCAGAGGTCCCTCCCAGTAGTCTGAAATAAACAATAGTTCGAAAGACTCTTGGTCCCCTACCATTTGGATTACGTTACTTTTACTGTATATGGTAGGATATTTATTGACAGAGTTAGGGAAATAACAGAGGAATTAGTTGAAGAAGAACAGGGAGGTTTTTAGGAAGGCTAGAGGTTGTTTAGGTCAGATATTCACCTGTAAGTCTTTAGTGGAAACGTTTCTAGAGAAGGGAAAGAAGTTGTATGTGTACTTCATGGATTTGGAGAAAGCATATGAAAGTGGATAGGCAAGTGGAAAATACTATGAGTATATGGAGTAAATGGGAAGTTGCTGAATGCTGTGAAGAGTATGTATGAGGGTGCTAAGGTTGCAGTGCATGTGGATAGTGAACTGAGTGAATTTGTCTATCTGAATGTTGGTTTGAAACAGAGGTGTGTCATGTCTCCGTGGTTGTTCAATCTGTATATGGATGGGGTTATAAAAGAGATACTAGGTAGAGCTTTGGATATTGGAGTGGCCCTCCTAATGAGAGAGGGCAGCATTTGGAAATTTCTTGTATGGTTGTTTGCAGATGATATTGAATTGCTAAGTGAAGACAGAATGGAACTGTAAGGCTTGGTAAATGAGTTTGGGAGAGTGTGTTAGAAATGGAATCTAAATGTGAATGTAGGGAAGAGTAAAGTTATAGTCTTCAAGAGAAATGGTCACTGAATGTACAGTGAGGTTGGATGATGAGGAAGTGGAAAATGTGAGTGCATTTAAGTACTTGGGTAGTGTGCTGAGTAAGGACGGAAGTTTGGAGGATATAGTGCTGTAAAGGGTACAGAAAGGAAGAAAGGTGACTGGTTCTTTGAAAGAAGTGGTAAGAAACTGGGAAGTGAGCATGGATGTAAAAATGTCACTGCATGATAGTACAGTAGAGCCGAAGGCATGTTCCAATAGTTGTCTTGCCCGAATATTGGGCCCTGAAGCTCCAGCACTGGTCATTCATGACCCTAACCTAACCTAACCTAACCTAAATCAGAAAATTACCTTCCTACCTCCGTACCGGACATGTATAGTACTTATTTAGGTCCCTTTTCACATACATAATGCACACAAAGCATGAATTGAATTTTAACCAAAAAATGATGATTTAGAGGTGAGTGAGGCATAGGTAGTCAGAACTTGCCAGCATAGTAAAAGTAAGTATCGGACATGGAAATCATCTTTTCTCACATTTTATGCACTAAATTATTGGATACAAAGCATCAAATACAGTAAATGATGTAAATTGTTACCAGAAAAATGGTTAGGTTAGGTTAGGTTAGGTTATGACCAGACATGAAATTCACTGGCATTCACCTTTTTCATAGCTGGTGCACTTAAAAACCATGCATGAAAAAATTAAATTGAAAACAGGAAATTATGATTAACATTTAGGGAAATTTTTTAACACATTTGCAGCATGCTGAAAACAGGTTAGACATGAAAATCTTTATGGAAATCATCTTGCACAATAATCAAAGGCATTCACCTTTTTTATAGCTGGTGCACTTAAAACCATGCACCATGCATGAAAAAATTAAATTAAAAGCAGGAAATTATGATTAACACAATGTTAGGTTAGGTTAGGTTATGACCGGACATGAAATTCACTGGCATACACCTTTTTCATAGCTGGTGCACTTAAAACCATGCATGAAAAAATTAAATTAAAAGCAGGATATTATGATTAACACAATGTTAGGTTAGGTTAGGTTATGACCGGACATGAAATTCACTGGCATTCACCTTTTTCATAGCTGGTGCACTTAAAACCATGCATGAAAAAATTAAATTAAAAGCAGGAAATTATGATTAACACAATGTTAGGTTAGGTTAGGTTATGACCGGACATGAAATTCACTGGCATTCACCTTTTTCATAGCTGGTGCACTTAAAACCATGCATGAAAAAATTAAATT